>JAGDQP010004851.1:14286-82241 GCA_022664845.1 Lepisma saccharinum
ATCCTGAAAAAATAATATTTACTTTTTTTTGAATATAAGTATATATATATTTGTAATTTCAATATTTTCAATCTTTATAATTATAATTTTATATAAATTCAATATATTCTTTAAAAAATTAAGTGTTTTTAAAGAAAAAAAGCAATAATTAAAGAAAAATAACTTATATTCTTTTTTCAGGAAATAGGAACAATACGTTAGTAACAGCAACTCACGCCATTTTCGTGGATCATAATGGATATCAGGCTCCTGTTGGAGTTGTTGGAATTCAACTGCTACACTCAGCGCTGTTCACCCATTTTGTAAACAAAACGTCTGCGGTAAGTTAACAGCAACAACAATATATAAATTAATTACAAAAGAAAAATTCCTCAAAGGCGCAAATTACTCAAGTTTTGTGATCAATATTAAAGTAGGTATAAACTTTTTTTTTGACTATTTTCAGACATAATGTTATCACTTACAATACAATAATGAAGCAAGACAACCTTTACTTAAATGCGAACCGTTGTCATGATAACGGTAGTAGTGCGAAGCGCTTTTGTATAAAACAATAAAGCGCTAAAATTCAAATAATTACAATTGTACGTCAAGATTGAAAATAAAAATAATAAAAGTAAGATCTAACTTTAATTCAACCAAAAGTAATATTCATACATCAGGTAAATCAGCTACGTACAGAAGTTGAATTGCATTGCAGGCGTAAACTCTTATTTAGAGTGCTGTTTTCAACACTGGAAAAATGTCGATGGAAAATCAGAATGACTTGAAGATATGCGAGCATTGAAAGTGTCTTTTGGCGTTGTAAAGAGCCAATCATCGCTAGATATGAGGTCAGGTGAGAAAGGAGCATGAGGAACCACTTCAAAATTATTATCGGTAAGAAACTGATGAATAAGGACCGCTCGATGAGCAGGAGCGTTGTATTGATGAAAATGCACAAATGCATTGTTTTTTTGGTGATTTTTCTTGCAATCTTGACAAAAAGAAATAAAACTTCGTTTTCAAAACATCTTCATAGGTTGTCACTGTAATACGAACGTAATGAATGAGGATACTGCCTTCGTTGTCCCAAAACATGACTACTGTCATTTTCTCAGTACTAACGGTGACCCGAAGTTTCTCCGGTGGTGATGAGTCAGTGTGATTCCATCGAGCCAATTTGTCGCTTCGTTTTAGGATTGAGAAACTGAATTCATGTTCTCCATTGTGATAATTGATGGAACGAAAGCTATCATGACGTGTCAAGATTCTGACATCGCGTGAAGCTTTGTGTTCATCGGTCAGTATTCAGCATTTTCAGATCTTCATGCAGGATAGTATGCACAGATCCTACAGAGATACCGACTGTTAAGGCTATCTCTTCCATGGTCAATCGACGGTCTCCCATAACTAAATGTTCAACTCGCATAATCGTGTTCTTTGACCGGCTGGTGTATGACCGAGGCTTTGCTTTTAAAAGGCATTGGGCTTTCTTTAAACTGTGACACTCACGAACACACATGATTTCATGTTCATAACACCATCACCGCATGTCTCACTCAACTGATTATGAATTTCGATGGGTGTCATACTACGCAACGGATAATAACACGCTATTCTTCGAACGTGAATGTCATATCTTCAGTATCTAAAACACTTCCGCCGCGAAAAGGCACCACAACTTTCCTATGAGTTGCACAGAGTGGCTGCGTCTTCTAAAGCAACTCTCACGTTTCTAACTGCTTCCTAACTCAACTAATTCTACGGCTTACGGAACTCGCAAGTTCATCGCCGCACTAGCAAATATTCGCTATTGGATTCTATACTGGACAAGATCAATCCAGTTTTCATCATGAACCTACCTTTCCAATATATCTTCTAATATTATCATCCCAACGACGTCTCTGTCTTCCCAACGGCCTCTTTCCATCCGGCTTAACAACCACGATAGAATATAATCTTCATTTTCCCACCATACAAGCCACATGGACTCACCGTCTTAGCCGTCGTGATTTCATTATTCTTACAACATTAGATGAATCATACAAACGATGTTGTATGGGTTCTTCATTATGTAATCTCCTCCATTCTCTGTTTATCTTGTCCCGTTTCTTAAAACCTTATTTTTAGTGACATAGTGTTTAAATATTTTCCGATTACAAAACTCCGCGACCCTAAGCCCTAGAAAAGAAGGAAATGGGTATTTGCGTATTCAGTCAAATCGGGGTATTCTACATTGTCATTTTAGTAGCAAACTGTTTGGTTTAGAAATCTCTCTCTTAAAATGTATCACAATATTGTATCAATAAAGAATAATGTTTTGAGTAAATTGACACACTCTGTGGTGAAGGTTGTACCATAAAGCATTTACAAAATATCGGTGAGCACCGTTGCCTTTAATTGCAACCGAGAATATTGCCTAATTGCACCGTTGCCGAGAATATTGCCTTTAAACGTTTCGTTTTAAAGGCAACCCAAAATAGTGACGTACTTTGAAGTGACTCAAGACTCACTACCTATATCTTTGATATAGTGTCCATATGAGCCACGAAAGCTCGGAAGTAAGTGAATGGGAAAAAAACTGTCTAGAAGGAAATGATAGGCAATAAATGAGTTACTATACACGTTGAAGGAAAAATGTTAAAACCATTAATGGAACTTGAAATATGTATTCATTTACACAAACAGAAAAGCTCGATAATGTAATCTGAATAATAAATATTTCTTTAGTAAGTAGGCCTTTAGGTAATTATCATGTAACTCGCTCGGCTGTATGATAAACTCCAGGTGCATGTTACAATTTCCTACATAGAGAACTTCCTTGTAGCAACTGAAACATGTTTGCACCTTTTGGCATTACGTTGTTTCATGATAAAGACAGTTTAAGTTTTAATTGGTAATAAAATTAAGTATTTGATTTCAAAACATGTAATTAATACAAAGAAATAATATGAAAAGAAGTAACAGATAGATAGAAACTTTATGATATGTGTCAGCATGTTCAAACTACGGTAGAAATATCCTGTGTAAACTGGAAATAAATATTGAATTTAAACGCCGAAGAAATCGATTGTATTCAATAGATTAGATTTCAGGGTTATAAAATAATTAACATTTGAAATGTTTATAGTGTACAGAACACGAATATATATTTTTCGTCATTGCTATTATCACTGAAATTTGTTGGAAGAGACGTGTCCTTCGTGGAAATTCTGACTTCTTCTACATTGAACCAGAAGGTTCCTTCTCCTGAATTCTGTAGATAAGTTACTGTCATCTTTCACTCTTTTCGACTTTTACCTTCAATCATGACTTTTGATATAGTCTTCGGTATATAATATCATTCAACGAAGCAACGGTAAAATATAATCTGTCTGTCTGTAAAGCCACGAAATTTAATTAAATAAATGAGTTTATATGAAATATTAAAATTTCTAAAATCGATATATACCATATACCAGGGCTAAATTTCTTGGAGAGTTGCCTTTCCCTACTTTTTGAAACATGAGGAAGAAAGAAGTTATGAATGTATCTGAAATTACAATTGGATGCTACACACTGCACATAATATCATAATACCACGAGCTGGCAACAATGTCTCAGCGTATAGACCATGATGATTATCATATGAATGTTATGTGTGCAGGTGCCGATATTATTATTAGGTTAGGTTAGGTTAGTTTAAGTTAGGTTAACAATTTATTACTTTGTATAAACTCCAAATTTAAATTCTTCTTTTGCTGCAAACCAAGCACTGCCAGTTACCATGTTGAAGCACATTGCAAAATGTTTATTGTAACTTAAAAAAAGTCATTTCATTATAAAACAAATATGATAAATAGTAATTACAACAGAATAATTATATAATGTGAATTGTATTAGCTTTTGCAGTTTTTGTTTTGAAGTATATTAGAGATGGTTCTATGACGAGAATGCACAAACACTACTCTGAAATTACCGAGTATAAGTAATTTGACTTCAAACATTTTATAGTTTGAATTCAACCTAACGGCATGTAATTGAATAAGCCCACTCTCGGATTAGGCTTGATTACATTAGATCGCAGGTTTACTAATTACTTTCAGAACGTGTGTTATTTCCACATAACAAGACTGAAACAAGTATTTGTGAATGCTTAAATTTTATATATATTCACCAACAAACGCTAACAAATTTCTTTGTGGTAGCTATTGTCTCCCCATAAGATGTCGAAATTAAATAGTTAAGTAAAACAAAAACACTGAAAACTAACAAGTATTACGCACAAACATACACTTGTCGAGTTACTTATTTCTTTGGTTAAAACTCGTTTGGTCAAAAGAAGAGACTTTTGTTTGAATTCTTGTCTTTAGAAAAGTACTTTCTCCATAGATTCAATAAAATGCCACCATAGCAACACGCACACAGTGATTATTGTATTGCGGAATTTATTGTAGTATAACACAATTGAAGACATTTAAATAACTGGACATAGAACCGAATCTACTTATCTCTGCCCCATAAGAGTTTCCGTTAATTTCCTCCCATTATAACGATGTATGATCTTGATGTTTATACGAATTACATTTGAAAGAATAAGTAAATAAAATAAGATTTTGTAGAGCAACAATCGAACGTCAATTGTTCCATAAATAAACGCTGAACGAAACTAGTGTCACCAGAAATTACAAAAAAAAAAAAACACTGACTCTAAACTTTACCTTTTTATTTTTCATTAGATATTCCACACATAATTTCATTGAAGAAACAAAACGAAAACTCAAAATAATAATTATTTATTTATTTTAGAAACAGTCTCAAAATCGCTTTGAGAACACTAAGAAAAAAAATATTACCATGGAAATCATTAAAAATGCTTTGTACTTAAAACATAGCATTGTTAGTGACCGAGATTTTTCTTCGCAATTTTTCACAAGGTTTACGGAGAAAGGTGATATAAAAGTACTTGATCCGAAAGAAGTTTTACTATGTTGTAAAATAAAAAGGAAGGGTACCCTACTAGTTCGCGAAAGATGAAAACTTTTATTATATAACGTTGCTCTTCCAGAGTGATATCTATCGTTCTAGGGGAATGTCAAAAATAGATCTTCACAAAATGAACCTAGAAATAAAGTTAGAAGCTTTAAATTTTGTACAGTTATGGACTAAAGACTAAAGTTAGTGCACACTTATGGATATTTACCTACTCACTGTATTTTTTTTAATAAGAACAAAATGGTATGTGCTTTTGTCATGCATCCCTTACAGCCAGAAGGAACTTGTCACACTTCGAAATTTATATCATATACAATCTGCAGTGCCCTCTATGTTGGAGAAACAAGAGAATTCTCAATTTATCAATATCAGTAACCATCACTATTTCTCGATCAGTAATAAACGAGAGAATCCAATTTCCTTAGATATCAATTCACCTAGCATTAGATTTTTCTTTTAGTCTCTTTGATATCCTGTCTCCACGATGAGTACTCTTCATCTCTGATAGGGAGCTTTCATTAATGTCTTGAGAGCAAAATAATTTCAACCTCGATCTTCAGTAGCATCTTATTTTAACCTTTTCAGTCTTCCACCCACTCCATCCATCCGCCTGCTTCTTTTAATTCAAAACCCTATATTTTTCACCTCTTATTTCCTAATATAAGCATTCTACACTATCCTTAATTATCCTTCAACAGAAATATTTATTTATTCATTATTTTCCTTTCCAATTTATTTCTGCATATTTACTAAATAACTGTCAGTCACTGTTTTTAATCCCCATTCATTTACCAACAGAAAAGTTCCCTCGCATTCTATCCTTCAGTGCTTGTTGATATTTCGCTCATCAATTGTCTTTTTGATGTGGACGTCCATCATAATGGAGCTAGTGTTCTTTTCGCATTCTGTTATTAACCATATAATTATGATGTTTTCCAAGTTCTGATCACGGAGATTAACTCCGAAATATAGAATCTTGTACGTATGAGCTTGTCTGAGGTTTTTTTTTTTTAGGTATTTATTGATATAAATACCTAGAATTTCTTATTTCTATTTTGCTCATTTGTGTATATACTTGCTTGTTCTTCATTAGAAAGCACAGCAGCTTTGTGCAGTAGGAAACCCCAGTATATTTTCTTCGTACAGTAGGTATTCCTCCGTACACACGTATCTTTGACTCTCCGTCCCTAGAGCATTTATGCAATTTTCCATATCGAATATAGATACTAAACCCTTAAAATATGAATTCGTTTGGATTCAAGACAAATGGACCAACCAGACCTAGAGAGACCTGGCCCTCAATCTAGACATTTTTAATTTTAGAGATTTTCTTTTTGGAAGGTATAGTAAGACACTGAAACTGAGCCTTTGTAAAAATATCCTTAAGAAAATAGAATCATGAACTTTAAGAGCTAAAGACACCAGTAAAGCTTACATGCGACTTACTTTTACGATGAAGTTTAAGAGTGTTTGATGTTTAACTCTGGAAATGTAGTTAAACAGTTTATTAAAATGTGTACTTATGTATTCCTTGGGCCATTTGTTACTCCCAATATAAACCGCTACATTAGAATTCCTATTTATTTTGTGTAAAGTAGTACAGCCCGTTTCCATCCTTACGAAATGAAATTTAGGACTTCGGATTAATATAGAAGTTATTAAAGCTCCCAAACGTTTACTTCATTGACTGTTACACACTAACTTTGATATACGTGTATAACATGAAAAAATTCTTGATTATTCTAAAAAAAAATGCCATGAAAGTTCCCAAAAGTGTAAGAGGAAATAAGAAACAATTAAAATGAGTAAATTTCAAGTACAAAAGGGATTTGTACAGTGATTATTTTCTTTGACAATCTTCTGCTAGCAACTCTCATGAAAACTCAATTGAAGCAAGATTTTTTAAAAAAAAAAAACATGTCAACATATAACAGAAGTAGCGTTATCTCGGGGGCAGAACATTCTGTAAATCAAAACCCATTATATTAAAAAATAAAAGCACACAAGTAGGTTAGGTTATTATCCGTCAACTCCATGGATACCAGCAATTTATAACTATTGTGTGTAGTGATTCTTTCTACTATCAGGTACAGCATAGTAAAAAGTATGCTATATAGCAAATTGTTTTGTACTGTACTATTTATTCTATCTATAACTGAACAGAAACTTGTCAACTCCTTGGAGATACCAGTATACGCTTTCTTTTAATCTTTGCAGTGATGGTCACAAGGAGTTGACTTTAAAATCGCCAGAAATGTTTTCATAGAGTTCTGTTTTGAACTATTTTTAAGACTTGCAAGCTTTTTCAGTTTATATTACGAAAGCTATATTCAGTAGCGTAGCAGATTTTTATTGCTGAGAGACGCGTCAAATTTTATTTTATAATCAGACACATGGATAGACAAGGATTGAAGTAAATTAACTTTTCAATTTGTTAGAATATTTTTAATTTTATAGAAGTAAGCTGTAAGGACCGTAAAATGTGAGAAATAGTAATTACAGAGGCTTGATGTACAGAAAAAATCGGAAGTTGCCTCCATTTCATCTTTGGAA
Source organism: Lepisma saccharinum (assembly GCA_022664845.1). Classification (NCBI taxonomy): domain Eukaryota; kingdom Metazoa; phylum Arthropoda; class Insecta; order Zygentoma; family Lepismatidae; genus Lepisma; species Lepisma saccharinum. Next base: position 21,796 of record JAGDQP010004851.1, read on the forward strand.
AATATAATTATTTGACAAATCTAAAAACATTGACATATTAATAAAACAATACGTGGCTTAAGTTCATGCACAGGTTTTCGGATCATCACTATCATATAATCTTTTCATATATATATATATATATGCGAAAGTTGAGTAAATAAAACTTTACACTCCAAAGTGTCCCCTCCTTTTTTTCTTCTAGAAAATGATCCCTATAAGTACGTGTGTGTTTGCCTGTGCTATAACATACTCTGTCCAACCTACAAATTCATTAGCTGGACCATAACTGTAATCTGTCTACAGACTTGCTTATATAATCTTTCAACACTTAACCCCATATGAGTGAACGTATGTATATAGCCTATCCCCACTAAACAAAAAATCAGTTGTCAGACCATTTGCAGTAATTAAACCAAAACATATTCAATGCTGTGGATATCACTATTAGTAATTGTACAAGTTTACGAAAAGTCTGAGCGTAAAATGTTTAGTTTCGATAGACTAAATGCTTCCATGTTACTGAAAATAAATTACAAAATTCCCCTTGAGATTTAAGAGAAGCCCCGACAAACTCCAGACAACATCAATACTCCATCATTTGGTAACAGCGTAGTACATGATTCTGATTGAAGGATGCAATTAACTAAACATTATTATTTATTTTTTCGTTTCAGTGCGACGATCGAGTTGGCTGCAAGAAAACTTGTGCTTCCGATGACTTAGACTGTTATGTGCTTGACAATAATGGATTTATAATAATTTCCGAAAACGCTGACCACACAGGGAGGTTTTTTGGTCAGATTGATGGTACAATAATGGACTCTTTAGTACAAGATAGAATTTACAAAAAGGTGCTCGTTTATGACTATCAAGGTGCTTGCGCTGATTCAAATACTCGATACAGTGATACAGGATTCATGGTTACTGTAAGTTACGTTTGATGACTCTTCCTTTTATTTTAGACATTATTTATTACTATAACTATGTATTTAGTGTGTATTGTCGTACTTATGTAATTAATAGTATCCATTAATTTTGTGCCACTAACAAGCCTGATGCTCGTTTCTACTTATACACAATCACACACAACACTAACTTCGATGTGAGTATTCGTGTCGTTGTGAGTCCCATTCAGTCCATAACGACGTACACATCCACCGCCATCTGTGGGAGATAGTCTTCATTTAAGCTTTGAGAGCAGGAATGAAACCTGGTCCAAATCTGCAGTTAAACTCAGATTTTTTACAATCCCGCGCTTCACACCATTAGCACTTTTTGACATTCTCTCTAAGCTGTACCACTTTCAATTCAAAATCCAATATTATCCCTCTTTATCTACTAACCCAAGCATTCCATACCATCTTTGATCAACCTCAATACATATATATATATATAGATTTTATTCATTTATCTTTATAATTTCAAATCATCTTTTATCGATTTATTTGGTCCACGCTTTCCACACTTTCTGACTAATTCATAAATCGATTCACTTTTCAGCACAGAATCACAATTTATTCCATTCCCCGATGGTTATCAACATCGCTCGTCAATTGTTTGATGTGTCCGTCCTCCATGTTGTATTCTTTGGTCTATCAGTTACTTATTAACACCTGATTTTCTTTTGTTATCATCTACTGATTCTAAATTATTTTCATGTGTATGATTTGTGTTTAGGGTCTCTTGAAGAAGAGTTCTTTATCTATTCGATTTTTACCTTCTCGTACATGTGTATACCGTTCTGGATCAACTGTGTACAAGTATTATAAATAATTCCAGGTATTAAGAGTGTGCGTATGAATTGAATTTTATTTAACGCCTTAAGGCAGCTTTGTCTCAGGCCGATGTCTGCGTATGCCTTACGCAAGCTAATGTAATATTCAATATGTAAATCCCAGCTTCTGAAATATTTATTGTGCATTCTCCCATCTAGTATCTTTCTTAATAGAGGTAAAGAGGAGAGTACGATAACCATTTGAAAGTTATCAAATACACCCCAACTTCCGATTGTTCGATTTCAAGAAATATTTGACGACTTAAAAATAGAAAAAAATACAACAGTGTAGGAAAACACGAATAAAGTAAAATATGGACTATTTAAAGTCATACTTTAGAGAAGCCATACTTCTTCAGAGAATCATAAAACACTAGACACTTAGGATAAAATTAAGAAAGGGATTAATATTATATGCAAAAGTGGCAAAAATGAGAAATAATTTTTCAGTAATTCTACTTTGAGCATCTGAAATTATGAGGAGCTTAAAACAGTTTTAATTATCTTCAAATATTTATTTTTAAAAAGTCCACAAAATGTATAATCATTAATATCTCTAATAAATTTTCTATACACTAGGTACATTGCAGTGACATAATTGAACGGAATTGAACCAAATACTTAATTTTACAATTGTCTCAACATTTGCCACATTAAACGATTAAAAAATATCTAATCGCTAAGTAATATCGTTCATTCTTACAAGTGTTTAATGTCTATCTCCTCCTGGTATCATGGATATATATATGTTGCTTTTTGTATTGAGTGAGGTTCTATGGATTTTACGAAGATTTTTCCTCGGTTACTGACAAGTTTACTTTTCTTCCTTGGACTATGGTCGTTTTTACTCTGGACTCTTCACTTCTGAGGACATAATCAGCTACCACTGCTAACTTTTCTTCCTTTTGACTCAATGCTATCATTCAACGATGGCAAGGATGAAATCCTGGAGAAGTAACGTAACGCCTTACGTGGTAACGCGTTACATTTTAAGTAACTTTTCGTAACGAGTTACTTATAAGTTGTAACTTAAGATAACTTCGTTGCATTTGAGTTTCTTTTGAACAAATTTGCTAATAAACGAACTCATCCGAGAAGAAAACATTTTCTGTACAATTTAGCAGAAGTGGTCGTAAGTGGGGCACCCATTAAAAGCCTATCTATCGCCAAGGGATATGATGCAAACAAACCAGGAAACATCGAGCGTTGGTGAAGCGCTGTGTTTGCATTCGGAAGATCCTTGGATTGCTCTTATCCACCCCCATCCTGAGTTTTTTTTTCCTTAGTCACAACAGAATAATGCCCGGATGGTACCTTCAAACCTGGCCGACTTTCTTCTCACATCCTGTACCCTACCGTATCTCTGTTAAATGTCATTAAAATCAAAATTCGATTAAAAAAAGGCAGGAAAGGTCATTGAATCATCATTCTCAAGAAGCAACTTACCATTTCTGGTCTGCTCTTCAGGAAAACTTTTGAATTTGCTGTATCTGAACTCAGACTAGGCCTGAACTCGTTCGTATTGTTTCTGTCGTGTCATTAAGACAGGCTCAGACAAAAAAAAAAGTACGTTTTGCCGTCTAGAAAATATAGAACTTTGATTACTTTTTTAAAATGTGCTTTTGTATAGTTAAACAATTTGGATGTGGCGTGTAATAATGTATTAAATTTCCTTAGCAAAGATATTCACGATCACAGTAGGAAAAGTAAACGTTATCTGGTACAGTGTTTTCATCCTTTGTATAAGGAAAGGGAAGTAACTCGTAAGACATTACTTTTTAAGTAACTTACTAAACGTTGCTGAGGATATTATTCACTATATCGGCTCTTCCTGGAAGAAAGTGATTTGTTCACGTTGAGTGAGAATAAACATTAGTCACGGAAAGGGGTCTAACCTTACATTGGTAGATTAATCACTGTTATATGGAAGGTATTGTAAAGTCACCACAACATTAATCTCCACTGATTTCAAGGCATAAAATAAGCTAGTAATTTGTCCCCAGACAAAATATTCCAGAAGTAAAATATCAGCCAGCCTGTTTGGATATCTTGGTAGTTAGAAGCACTTATTGTTTAAGGAAAGAAACAGAATTAAATTGAAAGAAATTAGATCAGCGAAAGGAAACAGGATTAAAAATCTATACATAAAACAACCGGACACTGGTGATAAAACAAGGGAGTTCGAAAACCTGAAATAAGAGATAAAGCTGAACCATACAGATGCAGTAAGGCTCTGTGAAGTAGGAAATAAGTGGTAAAATTTGGAATGAAGAATATAAAATGTTGTATTCCGGATCAGAAAGAAATGGAACCAATGGACGAGTTAGCGTTCTTAGAAATCTCCGAAAACAGAAGATTTTGACAGTGGGATATATCAGTGACCGAATGACGGTGAGCCCAGAGAGCAGTACAGTAATTAATCATCATATATACAAAAGAAGAGTTCGAATTAAACTACACGTATCTGGAAAGGCGTATTCAGAGAGAAGAGAAGGGGGCCTATATCATCATGAGGGGCGACTGCTATGTAGTATTATGTGAAGGCCAAGATATAAAAGCAGTTTGAAATTAATTATAAACTCGGAGAAAGAGAAACCAAACCGAACGTAGATTGGTAGGCTTTCGTGACAAACCTTTAGGGATTTGTGGGAAACAACGTTAGTTGCTAGCTGAAGAAAAGCTTCAAATTGATTACGTCTTAATCCAGCAAAGGTTTAGAATTTGATAGAATACTAAATATTTCCTGAATCCGTTATTCATTATCTCTATAATTTGCTCCTGGTAGAGATAAGCCAACTTATAGGACATAAAAAAGATAGGACATAAAGTTAGAAATACATAAGTAGAAGATATACAGAAATGAAGAATATATAACACTGGAGAAGTTGGAAAACGACGAAATAAGACATAAATTTGTAGAGATGTTTGAAGAAAAATGCTCAAACTAGGAAGCAATGGCATAATCTAAAACATTGTTGGGTTAATGCAACAGAGGAAATAATAGAATATCGTAAAAACAAAAGAAATTAGCAAGAATGAGGTACAGAAGAAGTGATGAAGAAAATGAAATGGAATGAAATAGAAAAAAGGACAGAAAGATGCCCAACTTTCAGTGTTAATGAAGTATTTATATAATTACCACAGCTACGCCTCAGCACTACCTGCTAAGTCTTCCAGTGTAGCAAATCAAGGTAGCTTCCTATGTGCGTAGACTTCCAGTTAGTAATTTTTCTGCAATTCATGCAGTACGAAAGAAGTAGATCTCTTTAATAGTTTAACACAAAGACTCGATGCAAGTGAGGCGCGAGGGATATTTCATACACGTCGAAAGTTGGGCATGGTTGTGTTATTTAATGGTAGAACATTCGGTCGATTATCAGAGGATCCTGGTTCGATTCCCAGTAACGGAAACGAGCAAATTTTCCGTGTAATTTTCAACATATTACCATAGAATTAGTGGCGGCCGGTGGTTGTCTACACTCGGTGTTGCACTCAGGCCAGCCACCAGCCACAAAGAGTAAGGAGCCACGATAAATTAGGGAACGGCTTGAGTTTACGAAACATAGGCTTACATAAAATTAAATATTTGTATTGAGGCAAGAAAATTTACAGGGACCCAGTCTCCTGGCTGCGAGCCTTGACTTTCACTATGTGAGATAGGATTGGGTAGCTAATCAGTCACAATAAATCAACGTAGAGTTAAATTATGTAACGTATACACAAAGGAAGAAGTGAACAGATTTTCAAATAAAGGGACGTTAAGTCAGTTAGTTACGATTTTGAGAAAACTTAAAATAATGTCGTAGCTATAATATTGAGAATAGAATTTGATAGTTTGTCACAATTTTTCGTGGCTAGAAATTTGTATGACTGTTATTGGTATTGTTAATATCAGTTTTAGAAACTCTGAAGTTTCACTAAACGTTTTCTCCAAGCTATTTTGAACTATAAAGTCGAACAAGCTCACAGCTTCTGACATTGATTGAAATTCTTCTGCCGAGTGGGTTGAAGACAGTTCGTGAAGAGAGAGCTTTTATTTGTCAAGAAATGTGTAAATTGAACATAATTTCTCTACAGTTTGTTTTGGAAAATTCCAAAAGTAACTCGGAAATTTCTCTGGAGTAAACAGCGTGGCTACCATAACGTGACGTGGGAATGTAAAGCGAGATTTTGCTTCGCAAGTAATCACATTACATACTTCCTTTGCTTCCCTTACCCATTCCATTCATTCACTCTTTCTTCTTTTTGATACCGTGTTGTTTCACTATTTTCTGTTGTTTCACTCGAATCATCAAGCTGGTCTGTTATATGTCTAATATGTTTCAAAGTTTAAAATAGCCTTTTGTGCCAAGGAAGGGTCAATTTCTCGATTTCTAAGTTAATTAAACAAAATTTCCATAAGAAGCATTGTTTTACTTTTAAAAAAAGAAGCCAGAAATTAAAATGTCTGCTAATAAGTGTTTTCTTGAGTACTTCAGCGCAATGGATTGTGTTTGAATTTTTCTCTTCCTCCATCTTCATTGTCTTATTTATGCATTGAATAATATCCTTTCTAAGACAGTATTTACGCTTCCGGACAGGAAGTTCCAACAAATATTACTAGCTTGGGTTGACTGTTTCTTAACGAGTGAAAATAAAACTGCGACTCGCGGGAGATTACCAGAAACAAAGTACACACACCTTGCAAATTTTAGAAAAAATACAACATTTCTATTTATAAAAGCAGCTTTCCTCATAAATAGATTCACTTGATGAGCGTAACAATGTATATACACAGGATTTCAAATAGGACGATACAATGCCATAGCTTTAAAATTATGATTTCGCGATTAAAGTAACATGAGTCACCCGCAATGACCTCTGTCTAAAAGCGATACTGGACTGACTGCTGATGTTGCCAAACATTTCATGAATATATGAAGCCAGGAAGCGGAGAAGACACTTAATCTCGTTTGTCCACTTCCAGTCTAAACCAATATGGACCAAATTTTCAGTTCTAACTCAGCTTTTCGCTTGATATCGCTGTGTGGCCAGTTTTTTTATTTATGTCTTAATTCTTGCAAAAAACGTAAATATTACTTGCAGTATTTTCTATTACATGCAGAGTACGGTATACTATTATATGAATAACTCAGGAATAAAACTTAAATAAAAAAAATGGACCGCACGGCGATAAGAATCGTATAAAATTGAGTTAGAACTGAAAATTTAATTCACATTGGATTAGACTGAAAGTGGAGATACGAGTTTAAATATTTGCTCTGGTGTCTATCTTTCGACACCAGTATTGTTATGCAGAGCTCGAGTGTCGCACGTGAGATTCAGCATTCTGTGGTAACATTCAAAGGCAGAAAGGAACACATACACGCTCACTCACACACACACACATACTTACACACCTACACGTTCAAAACACACATACACGCTCACGCTCTCTCTCTCTCCCTCCCATACACACACACACAGAGCGAGAGAAAAACTGCGAGTAAATTAAGGTCAGTAGCAGACGTCTTCAGCCTGGGCGGTCATGCGCGCCACGAATGGATGGAATGGAAATCTAAGGAGAGGAGAAAACAGTAGAAAACCTCGTGTGTTACTAGCTCGCTGCAACAACTTACTGGCTATGGTGTTTGCCATAGGACATGCCATTCGAACATGTATTCAGCCTTTGTAGCGAGTAGGGCGTTCAAAGTGTTGCAGGAAAATTACACACCAAGATTAAACTGTGAACTTGTGAAGTATTTTTTCTCTTTCTAAAAGGAAAATATGGATTTTTTTGAACACCGAGGGATTATACTCTATATTGAGTTTGAATGATTACATATTCTATATTGTAGAGTGATTGAAATAAAAATTAAATAATTTAAGAAAATGGTAGTTGTGTAACGGGGCAACACTTCCAAAGATCGCTACTGCATAGAATAGAATAGTAGGTTATTTTTTTTGTGTAATAAATGTAGTAACTTGTGATACATACTCGTCAGTGTCGGGAGCTTGTACCTTGTAATCTATATACAGTATGGAGAAGCAGACAACATTCAGTTTTTTGTTAAGTTCAAGAATGTGATCATCCCATTTCAGCTTTTCGGTTATAGTTACACCTAAGAATTTACTTTTAAAAAATACACAAGGCTATTGTGTAAAGAATATTAAAATCTAAATTATATCAGACTGCGCCATTTGCAAGAAGAATCCTCAACCTTGTGTAAGTTTGATTCAAAGGATTAGCTTTGCCTTACATACCAAAATTCCTTGTAAAAGTAACACTTTACATGATTTTACATTATTGTATATTACAACTTGTATAAAATTTTATTTATTTCAAAAACAGTATATTGTCTTTCTCTTAAAAAAATATTTTATTTAAAACTATCTTATATAATTTGTAACATCTTTCTTTTACAAATTTCTAGCCTCTCCACCAAATTCAATGGTTATTTCACTGGATTCTTGGGAAAATCGCATGGATTATGATACAAACGAATTTGTATCAACTGTGGGATCCAGATTGGACAAGTGCACAAGATGATGACGATGGTGAGTTTGTTTTTCTTTAGTATGTGTGTGTTTGCTAACGTCTCTTCTAAGTTTTTTTTTCTATCCTCAAAGGATAAATATTGTTGCATAGAAGTAAATGTACCTTCATGTCTTAGATGCGATACATTCATTTCTACGCAATAATAGCAGTTCTATGTACGTAATAGAAATATTTCTATTAGGATAGTATTTCTATAGCACGCATTTCTATGGTACAATGGCATTTCAACGTAAATTGCATCTTTATGCAACAATTTTCTTTCTAGTCATAGCATTTCACGAAAAGAAAACAAAAAAACAAAAAAACAAAAAAACAGCTTTTCGCTTGAACATGCAAATACAGATGCTTATCAGAATAATGGAAACACCTGAACGAAAGTGCAACTTACCAGATTAATATGGTGTCGGGCCACCTTTCGCCTTCAGAACAGCCTTGATGCGACGTGGGATGGAGGCATAGAGGTCGTGAATGGTAGCAAGTGGAATATTACACCATTCCTCGTGCAGGGCATCGGCCAGTTCTGTGAGAGAGGATGGAGGTGGAAATCGTCGCCGGAGTCGTGTTTCCAAGATGGACCACAGATGTTCAATTATGTTGAGATCTGGGGATTGGGCGGGCCAGGGGAGGTGTTGAACTTCATCCCGATGTTCCTCAAACCACGCTGCAACAACTCCAGCTGTGTGAATGGGTGCATTATCATCCTGGAATATGGCGTCATTGTCCGGGAACAACATCCGGACCATAGGATGCAAGTGGTCTCCTAAAATTGCGACATAATCGTTGGCAGTGATGCGTCCGCGAAGTGTGACCACAGGACCCAATGAAAACCATGATATTGCGGCCCACAGCATCACCGTGCCGCCGCCATGTTTCACAGTTGGGCGGAGACACTGCGGATCATACGCTTCTTTGGGCGTTCTCCACACATAAACACGGCCCGTGGTTTGGAATAGGGTGAATGGTGACTCATCCGACCATACCACACGTTTCCAGTCGTCAACGGTCCAAGTTGCATGGTCGCGGCACCATTTGCGGCGTGCTAAAGCGTTCTGGTCCCTGATGAGAGGTTTGGCCCGTGCAACACGACCCCGTAAGTTCATGTCATGTAATACGCGGCGGACTGTGATTGTCGAAACAGGTTGGGGGAGGTGCTGATTGAGTTCCTCCGTCACTTGCGCCGCAGTGGCACGACGGTTCCGCGTGACAATGCGCTTTAATACCCGGCGTGCCCTGTCACTGATGCTTTTCTTCCGCCCACTGTTCCGCTTCCCCGATGTGGTTTTCCCGTGTGTTGTGTAGGCCGTCATCACCTTCGACACTGTCCCTGGCGACACACCTAACACACTAGCCACTGCCGCCACACTCACTCCACATAACCGCGCACCAACAATTTGCCCTCTTTGAAACTCTGAGAGGTCTCCCATTTTACACTACCTCCGTCTGCTGCAGCCACTGCACACTCCTGTTCCACGACCCCTGACGTAGTATGGAGACCGACCTAACACACCACCACCAGCAGTCCGGCGCTGCGGTCGCCACGAAACCACTGCCAACCCATACATCTGACGTGTTGCCAACTACAGGTGTTCCATTATTCTGATAAGCATCTGTATCTCTATCTAAGGAAAGTTCATAAGGCCTAAACATGGCCGCTCAAATAAAATGTTGGGATTCCATTCGATTCTAAGAGCACTATGTAATAAACTCGGAAATTCATAATTACGAACCCAAGGATAAGAAAAGAAAATTTTAAGTGTACATAGAACTACTTGAAATTGAAAAGTAGTAAATTATATTGGGAAATACTTATAATATAACATACTGCCAAAGAGTGAAATTAAAAAAAACTCTTTAAAAATACGAATAGTGTTTCTATTCAATTGATAAATATATTTGTATGTATAAACTCCTATGTTTAATACATGTTAAAGTTATTTACTAAATTGCAAGTGTGTTTTTCATGTTTCATTAACGCAAAATATTGATTCAACCAAATTTAGTTGAATAAACTGTTAAAAAAGGTGAATATTTTAACGGTTTTATCAACTTTAAATCAATGTTATGCTACTGGCAAGGATACATTGTGATTTATGGATGTAAGCCGTCCAAAGTTAAGAAATAATCATTGCCGAGCAGAAGATACACCCGAGTTAAAAATCCAGTGAAATATATATAAATGGAGGTGCTAGTCGCTAGAGTATAAGATGGTACAGAAACACTTTAGGAACATACTTCAGCATCAATTCATATATTAATTAAGTACGTGGAAATGAAGACAATACTGGAAACTCACATGCGATATGTTCAAACCCAGACTTGCATCGTAAAACTGTATACAGTCAATTGGTGTACAGTAGAGTGACCCACTTTTGTTCTTTTTCAAGCAAAAAGCGCTTTCGATCTATATTACTTTACAGTTTTACGAGGAAATCTTTGAAAATTAATTTGACATATTTATTGAACCTTCTATACAACTAGTTTATTTTGATAGGAATGCAAATGCAGTTCGGACTATCTGCCTTCTCTTATTGCTACGTATGTGAGCCTCTAATGGTCAGATAATTATTGCGGTTCCTGTGGTATGACTGCGGAAAGAACCCTTTTTGAAACCCTTAGGTAATATGAACATACCAATACTGGTCCATCTTACTAGAAAATATATTATTAATAGTTTTCTAGGATTTTTTGAAGGGGCGGATTCTACTTGTGTCGTGGGATGCTAATATTCTGTATCATCTGCCTGAAGGAAAGACAGAACACTAGTATCGTAAAAAGGTAAAGCTATCCCCTGTGCGATACACACGCGCCGTGAACGGCGCATAGGGTATGTGGAAGTAGCGCTCCACATTTTCTTGACCTACGTTACTAAGTGAGGTGGCCCAGATTGGGTCACAAGGGTCACTTGGTGGTTTATAAACTGACATTCTGCTTCAAATTCTAACCCTAGGATGATTTTAATCCCATATCAATAATAGTTCATTTCGTTATAAACCACTCTTGCCAACATTAGTAAATGAAAATCAATATTTCAATAGTTCATTGATTCACAGAGTTAGAGGCAATCACGGTTCGAGCTCCTTTTCCAAGCAAGGCCAGAATGATCACTTTCTTCTTGCTGATGTAATGGTGTTATGATTATTGTGTGCTTCTCTATAATTGTTCCAGTGATTTCGCGCCTATTCCACCTGAAATTTTAAACTTTATCTTTGGTACGATTTGCAAATAATTTTTAGAAGATTTAAATCTCCTACCTGAACAGATTAAAAGAAACCACATTCACAATATTCTACTTGGTACAATCAAGCTTCATCAGGTAAGACAAAGGTGAAAATTAGTTTACATGAAATCTACCATAGGTAGTAGTCACAGCAAGTAAGACTGAGTTAACCTTTTTTGTAGTTCATACCTATGGTAATATTAATGCATGTATTTTACCTTGTATTTATTTTTTACTTACCTGATGGAACTTGATTGGATCAAGTGAAATATTGTAAATGCGGTTTTTATCAACGGGGCTAGGTAGGAAATTCTAGATGATAATACGTCGTGTTTACATCGTAAAATTTTATATTTTTAACCATGTATTAATTGTACGATGATGATGTACCGTCACATTTGGTTACTTGAAACACCGGGTAAATTTGAGGCAAAATCGGGTGTAAGTTGTAAAAGTGTGTTGTGGCTACACTATTGTTCATCAATGCTTTGGGTCAGCGTAGTTTGCTTCTGTCAAGCATGCAGGAAAGCGGTAAATAACTTTCACCCAACTACTACTTTATAGTCAAGGTTGATAAAAGGAAAAAAAAATGCTATTATTGAATCGATTAGCGTAGCCTGTTTAACTGTTCGCGATGTTCGGAAGTCACTTATAGGCCATTGTAATAGTGTTGTCCATGGCTTATCACCACTTGATTGGTAACTAGCCATCTGCTTCTTGCAGAGTATTACATATTTCATAAGTGGCGTCATATGGGGTAACTTGCGACAAACAAAAATAGGTAAATAAGAAGAAAGTAAGACATGTATACGTCCTTTCCTTGGAAAGAAACTAAGATTCAGAAACGTTACGAGTACAAGTATCACGTTTCCGATGATGAGATTCAGATGCAGACTACTACTTACGGAGTACTACTCAACTGATGGAGAACGACTGTGCCATTGTTAAACTCATTTATGACGTCAACACAAAGAAGGAAAGGAGAAAGTATTTTGTAGCCCAAGTAACTGGGAAGAATGAAAACAAGAAGAATGTTGTGGTTAAGTTCATGGGAAAATCTAAAAAGTGACAGTGTTTATGTTTTCCCGATCATCGATAATGAAACTGAGGGTATCTCTGCAGTTAATTGTGGCTAAAATTTTCCCTTCGAAGATCTCACGAGACAGACCCTTCTTTCCAATTGCTCTCTAATCTTCTATGAGCAGGTTATGTATTTATTTTTAATAAAAACTCATTTTGGTATGTATGAAGTTTTCACAAATTGGCTAAACTTGCTTCGACAATGCAGGAAAATTCATATTTCAATACATCAGAGTTCGATTTGTTTTAAATTACGAAGGGAAGATCCTAAAACTAGTAGTTGCTGGTAAGTTTCCACATACTACCTGTTTGAGTAGAAATACAAATATTTTATCCCTGGTTGGGATTATATTCGAAATCAACAACCAGCGATGAAATCCTTACGCACCAGGGAAAATTCCCCCCCCCCCCTTCCCCGGGAAATTAAACTAGCAATACATCATTTTAGCTACTCCAACACACTAGGTAACTTGAGACACGCAGTTTTTATTTTTTTGCACAATATCTAGAAATATCTGTATCACCATTATAGTGGGCTATGAAACTATACATGTAGACTGGAGTTCCCAATGGACTAGTTTAAAAAAAAAATATGAAATAGATTTGTGACTGTGTTAACCTAATCGTTGAAAGTGTCTCAAATAACCACATTTAATGGTACGCATTTGTTTTGCAAATTTAGGTCGTTAATTTGTTAAAGTGATTGGAAACAAAAATATTTTTTTTCAATTATAAATTCAAATTAAATTATATTTTGCTTACTGAAATTTGATTGTTCATTTTTTTTAAACTATACTACAGTGAAAGCACTGGTAGTCGCTTATCACTACTTTAATACTTATGATTCGTGCCAGCTCTAGTAATAGAAGAAGGTCTTCGTTGATCTGGTAGAAAACTCTTGCATTTATGAATTAACACCTATATTTATCTATTTATGGATATATTCTCAGTCCAAGATCACAAGTATAACTCTATACCTTTTTTCTTTTTCAGCTTCAGTATACTCAGATGACTACGAAACAAATCAGTATGTGATACCGGAAGAGAGTACGTTATTTTCAGCCACTGAACCAACCCCAATCAACAAAAGTCAGCTCCGGCCCTGTGACAAGAAGGTTGATTTATACATTCTTCAACCAGATAGGCTGAATACAAGTGGAAGTTTCAACCCACTAAAGGGAAAACTAACAAACTGCCACGTGACGGGATGTGAGAGGTATTTAGCACATTTTTTTTTTTTTAATTTTAATATTATTCCTTATAATCATAAGTTCTTCGCAGAAATATGAGCATATGTTCAAACGAATTATTTAAAAAAAAAATCTGTCTCCATTTGAAACTCAGTGGTTGAACATAATTCTAATTATCTTTTAAAGATAATACAATTCAAGAAACATGCACATTCTTTGTGTAAAATACACAAGAGGAAGAAATCTGACCACAAGCAGTGAAAGGAGAAAAATACCTGCATCATTTTGGCAGTATTACAGATAAGAATGAAATTGCGTATGCAAATTTGCGATGACAGTGTCATTAGTAGTAAATTTTGTTTGCCCCAGTGAAAATACTGCAACTACTACTAACGACACAGCAGTAACAGTGACATGACGTATTGTTCTGTTCAAGATCATTGTCGATAATCTTTATTTCTATTGTTTCGTTTCGCCTGCATAGTGAAACTAGTATGGTATTCATGCTCCGTATTAAAAGTATATCAATTTTATTTTTTATTATGCATTAGTTTTGTCTATGTCTATATGCAGAGCCTTTCACTATTGGCTGGCTACCTCAAAATGATAGTCGCGTTTCGTAGACTATTCTAATCGCCATAGTTTAGCTGATAAGACGTTGGAGTTTGGACTCGGAGATTCCGTATCCATTCGCTTGGAGATTGTAAAGCTTTTCACATACCCAGCTACATCAAGTTAATACGCAAAATCAGTAGAGGATTTGCCCAAGCAAAAAATAGTGTATATTTTTTAAAGTTGTTTCCCAATGTTAATTGGTAAGTTCGTTGCATATTGCTAAAATAATAACCAAGAAAAATAAATTTATGTTTACAAACTATTTTCTCTAACTACGATATTCTTGTCCAGGAGTCGCCGTAGCTCAGGCGGTAGCGCGTCTGACTACGAATCGAGCGGCCGGGGTTCAAATCCCGGCCAGGACATTAGAGACTTTTCTTGCAGTGTTCCCATGTCTGGCGCTCTGAGGTGCACTCAGCCTCTTATCAAACTGTTTATATAAGATAGTAACATAAGGTAGAAACTGGTAACTTACCTGTAAAGATGCAAAGACAGGTGTACACAAGTTTCACAAACAAAAGAAAAGCGACAACTTTTTTCAGAAGCGTGTTCACACAACAGGAGAGGATATGGACACAGAAGATTGGTGCTAGGGCGCCGCCATGTTGCCAATGAATTGAATCCATGATTAAGGACTATAAAATTACTTTAAAGGCATCGAATATAAAATGTAAATACTTATAAGATAAGACAAGATAAAATGAATTTTATGGGCGGTAACAGCACTATGGCTTACGCCCTTCCCGAAATAAATACTTATAAGTGCCACGATTTTCAACAGGAACTTCAGATACACACATGTAAGTAACTTACATTATTAGATATATTTCGTTTTTGAAAATACTTCAAAGGCCATTAAGAATGGTAAAGAAATGCTGTGTAGTGGGTATTATGAACAAGTCATCGAATTGTTTTTCCTTTTTAACCAAAGCTCTTGTGTACGGTAATTGTTGAAAGGCGCGCAGAAAAATTGACCCGCTGACTTTACCAGAACTCGAACTCAGATCTTCCAGATTCCTGTCCGGTGTGTTAACCACTACACAACACAGCTGTGCTAGTATAATGGCTAACACACCCGACAGGAAGCTGGGATATCTGACTTCCAGTTTCAGTCACGCAATTGGTCAATATTTCTGTATAATTTTCAACAAAATAATCAAATTTTAGACTGAAAAAATAATAAAAGTTTTTCAAATTTAAAAAGTTAACGTGCAGTGTTAAAGCTATTAAACGTATTGTGTCGCTACTACGCCACAATTCCATCTTAAATACATTACTGATTACGGCGCTCTTGCTTTCTTGACGATAGTTGTTTGAAACATTACAATGTCGTGACACTTGATTTGTGTATGATCACATAAAAGTAATCATCTTACCGACACTTACTCTATTTTTTTTTTCAGGCCTTTCAGTGTGCAGAAGATTCCTCATACTAACCTAATCCTGTTAGTGGTCGACACCTTATGCCCTTGTGGTAGTAAGGTGTTAAGCATTGTTCCTCAGGAGGTAGAGTACAATTCTTCAACTCAGTGTCAAAAGCCAAGGGAGAGCATGTACAGAAGGCGGCCTCCCAAGTGTATGAACTATCATCCAGAGGTAAGGAAATAGTTAGCTCTTAAATGATGGGTTAAAACATTTCTAGCACTTAAAAATTACAGTAAAACCCCGTTTTATACCGCTAGTGTTTGGAAACGTGTTTCTTAGATACATATTTTCAAAAGTGATATACTTTTTCTTTGGATATGTCCTTTATTTTTTTTATTTTTCTTAACATTTTAAGCGTGAAGTATTAGAAATTATTTCAACATAAAATACATATTAGTTTCTTTTTTTTTTCAAGAATATTTCATGCATTGAAGAAATAGATAAAGCTGGTACTAGACGACGTACAGTTGAATATATAAATTCAGCTGATCGCAGTTTTGAAACGAAGATAACAAAAATGTGGCATGAAACACAAGACATGATTTCAAGATATCCTCCTCAGATTATTCTGATATCGACCCCTTCTTTCTTCCTATGCAAATAGATTCATCTAACAAAAGTTTATATAACTAGGTATTCATCACAGCAGTAAGAAACAGACTCTATCGTGACGCAAATAACGGGACAACCAATACCTACGATCAGCATCGTGCAACAGTTTGGAAATGCAGAGTGAAACAATTTTAATAAACGAAGTTGTAATTAAAACTAGGCTCCACAAATCAAGAAAATGTGAAACTTGAAATCAGATCAATAAAATATGGAGCGACATAATAGTACCCGCGACTGTATCGCGGCATAGTAGAGTTTTACTCTATTCTTGGAAGATTGGATCAGACTTGATTGCGTTCAATTGAAAGTTTAAATTGTTCATAATGTTTAATAGTATAGATGTATAGATAGATACAGATAGATAGATGGTATAGATGTATAGATAGATACAGATAGATAGATGGTGTAGATGTATAGATAGATAGATGGTATAAAGGTATAGATAGATATAGATAGATGGTATAGATGTATAGATAGATATAGATAGATGGTATAGATGTATAGATATATATAGATAGATAGATGTCATAGATGTATAGATAGATATAGATGGTATAGATAGATCATGTCCGAAGTTAAAACATTGAAATCAAAGGTTTTTTTTATGATTAAGGAGAGACGCAAGCTAATATGACTAAGATTTTATGGAAATACTACGTCGTATAAAGTATATAATGTTTTTTCTAAACTTTTATGGTTATAATAGAGCTGGAAACAGTGCATTTAATGTGCATGCTTTTTCAGTACAGAAATGCATTACCGGTGTTACTGTTACTTGTATTTGTTATATAAATAATGTTGAATGATGAGATTTGTCCGACAAGCATAGATCGACTTAATTCATGGATTCTGGAACGGAGTACTTATATAAAGGGTCTACGGAAAGAATATGCAGTTATAATTTTTCGTTACTCTGTTAGCTTATCGCGTATATGGCGTATTATCTCTCTAGTAAATGAGGAAGGGAACAACATCCAGAGTTTCTGGATACAGGAGAACTGAAATATAGATAAAACGAAAGAACATAAATAAGTGTTTTAAATTTAAATATGATCTCCTGAAAGAAATTATGTAAAGTGACTTAGTCTCTTCTTTCCGTGAACTCTTCATGTAAGTTGGGAACTGTCTATATACACAAATAGCTTAAGACTCTACTTTACGCTCACGACCACTTTCATCGATCTTTGAAAATTTGTTAGATTGAATTTATTTATTTATGGCCTTTAGGTAACTTTGGCTCAGATCTTTGAAAATTTGTGTGACCTTTTACACTTATTCACTTCACATCACATTACATTTTTCAAAACTGTAACATCCTCTTTCGTCTTTCCACACTTTTCACAAACCGAGAAATGCGGGAGTGAGCGTTTTTATAACCCTATATTATTTTGAAAAACAGTTGTAGATAGATGAGTACAATTCTTGAACAAATTGCATATTCATATTAAGTCCTTAAGTAAACATTCATTGTTCAAAATATTATTGTGTGATCTCTTGCTACAGCCTTGTTTTTTACATTTGTGGAAGAATACTTACAAACTGATCTGAATATCCCTTCCAAGTGAAAAACAAAATTAGTTTTATTTTACAGACAAACGTATTATAATAATATTTCTGTATTATATGCAAGAGCAAGGTTATATATTACATGGATATAGATGTAGTTTTAAGTATTATCAAACCTAAGTGGTGTACTAAATTGTATATTACTAGTATACTACTTGGCATTAGTGCCGACATACTAGGTAAAAATACACCTTAAATTAAATAACGTATTTTGTAATAAAAAATGGGCATGTTCTTACCATATGGCAATAGTCTATGAACAAATAAAATTCAATTCTGTTCCGTGTAGAAAGGAGTTTTAAATATACTATATATATATATATATATATATAAATATATAATGGTAAAACAGGTAGAAAAAAAAAGAATACTTACATGGTAGATTCTTGAGACAGGTATACAATAACTTCACAAACACAATAGAAAAGCTGTACGTCTCGCTTACTAAACTGGCCCATATAAAAATAAAGTTTACTGTACGTCTCGCAAAAGCGTTTTCAACTCGTAGGAGAGAAAATGGACAGAGTGGACAGGTGTGGAACAGGTGTTAAGGAAACGCCATATTGTCAAGAGATGCTGGATGACAGTGTGGCCAGGTTATGGAGGCGGGGAAATGGGTCGGAGAAAACACAAAATAGAGAAGAAAGTGTGAATGTTACTAGAAGCAGGTAAGGGGTTTCCTGAAAGAATAAGAGGGTTAGGAATCAGAGGGGAGGGGGAAATAATAATAATAATAAAGATGAAGGGGAGAACAAAGAAACAAATTAGAAAATAGAAAGTGCAACTAGAGATGGCACAAAGAAGAGAAAGGAAGAAATAAAAGACACTGCGTTGCCGGGAGTTACTGGTAGTTGAGGCTGGGTTCATGGTTGGCGAAAAGGATAGAGATGTACGTCTGCTCCCATCTCTTTCTAGCTGTGGCAGATGAGTCAGAGTTCAGAACTTTCAGGATTCTGACTCGAAAGGTTTCGTCAAAAGTGCAGCCGTGATAGGAAGTGTGTTCAGATATGAGGAGGTGCGGAAGTTGAGATTTGGAGGAGTAGCGATGGTTGCTGATGCGCAATGTTAGAGGAGTTTGGGTTTCGCCAACGTAGAAGGCGGAACATAGGTTACAGAGCAGGAGATAAACGAGGTTGGAAGCTATGCAAGTGCTGGAAAGAGTACGTCTTGTGACAAGATGCACGAAGGAAAGACTGGGATCAAAAATAGAACAGGTTTTGCAGCGGGGTCTATTGCAATTGCCAGGTTTGCGGAGAGAGGGTGGGCTTTTTCAAGTTGTGGTGAGAATAGTGTTGAGATTCGGAGGTCTGAGGTAGATAATTTTGGGGCACAACTGGAAAACTCTTTCAGTTTCAGGTTACGCAGTGAGTATGGGGTGTGCCAGTTTGAGGAGCTTTTGGAGAACCTGAAGCAAGTATAACTTTTGCAACGTGCTGCAATGAACAATATTATTAACTGAAATCTTCCTTTTGAAACAATATTTTAAAATTAAATCTGTTTAATGCCTAAATCGAAAATTCCAATACAGAAATCATTAAGAAGGAAATAATCGTCAAATACTCCAGCTGATTACCTGAATTACCTTGAAGCTGATTAATAGTCGAATACTGAAGTTTCTGTTACTTGAATTATTGTTACTGGAGTTAATTGTTCTATTTCTAGCAAGAAAGAGGCTATCTGTCGTGTAGTTTGTAATGTATGTTGAATAGTGTTAAAAGTTATTAGAAATAAACTATAATACGGTAGTAAATGTTTGTAATGATTGACTGTTATATCTATTAGGTGCAATATGAATAAATGAAAGTATTGCGAAGTTCGTATTGTTTATTCAAGTGAACGTTAGTGGATAGCTGAGATTTAACCCAAACTTTGACATTTACGGCACCTTCCTGCTTCCTTTGAGTCGGATTGATCATGTAACCGATTTTACCATAAACTAATATTCCAATTTAGAGGCGTACAAAATGAGGTGGTACCACTTTCTGGGAAGGATATAACCGTACGTATAGCTTAGATGCTCGCAATTAAGCAAACCACTATTTGGATTTAATTTGATGGAGAGGGAGGTTGAGGAATTGTGGAAGACATCTGTAAACAGAAAACGTTTGACCAAGTAGTCATTGTCAAGCGTGGGTGAAGGAAGAAACACTGAGTAATCTATATAAGTCGCCATATTTAGGGAATAATTTATAATACGAGTTGCTTATAGATGGCGTCAGGAAAGTGTATAAGAACAATGAAAGATCATGTTAGCGTTATAGAGTTTATCACTGTGCAGTTATGTGTGGAAAATTGCTAATGTTTAGTATATATATATATACTGTATATACAGTATGTGACGTTCTATTCATGCTGCTGTTTTACTTGTCTCTTGGGAATTAAGATTATTTTTAAATGGCGAACCACAAAGCTAGATGGCACCACAATTTCCCTATTATCTAATGTATTTTTGCTCTGCCTGAAATTGCACTACTGTTCCTACAAATGCAAACCTAAAAGATTCAAATTTCCACTAAAGAAAGATTTATAAACATTTAAATGGTTGTGGAAAATGACAGACTACACAAAAGACTGACTTTTTCCCGGGCTATGTTTGTATCATTTCATTTTCCAACCTCAAGCACCCGAGTTGTTGGTATTGCCAACCTATTTTGAAATTCAATTCTCTGAATGACTTCCATTCCAACGGTTTTTACTTAATAACAGAAAGATCTACACAGTGGCCTGCTTCGAACATTTATATTTACTGGCCATATATCACGGGATTTCAACCGAAAACTTTCGACCCAGCAATAAATAAGATAAACAATACAAATTTGACATGAGCAGAAATCTTTAAATAGATAAGGAATCTTCTCCCACAAAATATTAGGTATCTAGGTTTGAATTTATGGAAGTAACATTGGAATTTAGTGTAAGAAAATTAATTGAAAAATAATAAAATAAATCATGGTGCCATCTAGCTTGGAGATCGTCACTTTACAGGAATTGTAACTAATTACTCTTTTTTTCTAATTGCAGGAAATCCAGATCAAACAGTGCGCACGATGTGGTACAATAGAGGTATCCAGTTGGTTGCTAGTGTTCAGTATATCTTTGTGGTTGTTTAACGGAGCACATTTTTCGTGATTAGGCATAGACACACAATCAATTGAATAAAAAAAAGGAAAACAGGAAACAGTTAGAAAGGTCAAAGTAAACGAAATTGAGGATAAGAAAGAAAGAAGGATGGCAAACGCTTGTTTGTATACATATATGTACACCAGTAAACAGACACACATACATACATACATATACACAGATATACAAGAAAACCAATACTCACTCACACACACACACACACAAGCGCCCGCAAGCAAGATGTTAAGAATTTTGTTTACGAAAAAAGAAACTATTGTTGTGAGAGCAAAGGATACCGGTTGGACGTAGTCTAGATTGTTTAGTAAAGAAACTAAAAAAAAAAGCAAAGACCAAAAGTTTTAATAACAGTGTATCTTATGAGAACGCGATATTATGTTTTAAAAAGAAAATAGAAGAAAAGAAAACATCTGATTGCAATGACTAGGATAAAAGAATTAAAAAGGAAGTGTGTTTTTTTTTTCAAAGAAAAGGGAAATATGTTATGGGAAGATCCATAAGCACCAAGCAGATTTAAAAAAAATTCGAGTCTTGAAGGTATATATATATATAGAAGCAACCACGCATAAAACTTGTGACTGCTGTAACTAATAAATTTGACTCTTTTTATATATACATAAAAAGTATCAAAACAAAAAACAAACAATCCTTTACTCCTCGTTATGAGCTTGTTGGTGTTCCCAATCTTTGTTGTGCCTCTCCCAGTGGGTGTCCGTGACAGCTAGTCGTGCACAGTATCCTATGTGGTTATGATGATGTGTGTGTGTGTGTGTCTGAGTGCGTGTGTGTGTGTGTGTGAAATTTCTTGTATTAGTAATAACAAAAAATTACCAACAATTTTCCCACCACCACCACCACCAAATGATAAAGAAAACCACAGATACAAAAAATTTGGCGCCATTGTATTGTTGTGTGATATCGCTGATTAAAATATACTGTAGCCTGTGAGTGTGTATGTTGTGAGATGAATTTAATTCTTCTTTTTCTTCTTTTTAAAGAAAATTGTTACTCTTTCAAACACAGTTATCGTGCTTTATGCTGCAGTCATTTTGTTTTGTTTTTCTTCAGAAAAAAAAACATATATCTTAATTTGTTACTAATGCAATATGTTAAATGGAAGTGCTGCTTTAGTGTAAACAATGGGAAAAGAAGCTTCCAAAAGTTTTTCTTAAAAAACGAAAAAAACAAACATACATATTATCCCAGCATATCGTAAGGTATACATATCTTGAGCTAATGGTTAAGAACAGGTGTACAACATCAAAGAACACCTAATTCACGGTTTTCAGTACTGACTGTAAGAACACGAAATAATAATACTCCGAGGGGGGGAAGAGAAATCAAGAATTCAGAATGATCACAAGTGATCAATAACATTGCAGACCTTCTATTTGTATAAACGGTTAGAGATTTGTATCATCACGTTTCTTTTAATTGATACGGTTTGATGTAATGTAGAGTATATGTGAGATGTTAAAGCCTAAGTCAGACCAAAATAATCAGTTGTATTTTGTATATATATATATAAAAATATAAAAGAAGCATATTGTTTTACAATGTTGATTTGTGCTCTTGTAAATACACACATTCGTATATAAATACATATTTGAACATATATGTATATATAAATACAGTGCATATATAAATATATATAGAAAAACTCTTTGTAAGCAAGTGAGGAAACAATACTTGCTAGTGTTCGATATTCATGTGTCCAAATAATTCTTATCAATTAGTGTATTTTAAAACACTGATACAGGGCAAAGTAAATTATCATAGTGTTATAGCAACACAGGAAATGAACAACTAAAAGAAACTGTAGACAATTTAATTTTATCAGGGATTTCAGGCCAGTGTCTGAAAAGATTATGAAAAACGAAATATTAGTTACTTGTCATTATCCATATCTTAATTATATTCAACAGCACATACGTACGATACAAGCGTTTTTAGACAAACTTTATATATCCAAACTAAACATTAAAAGAAGACAAAAAAAAAAAAATTCAGTAAATATGACATTTTTCTTAATCACTATATTTCTGGTAATTTATTTTACACGTGTATGTATTAATATTGTTATTTGGTTTTGTAATTCCATATATACTCAACTCCAAGATTCATTATTTTTATTCATTTACTTATCTTTTATTAATTAGTAAACTCAATACATATCACAATGTGTTATGTATTAAATACATAACTGTCTAAAAATCCATGAGACGGTACATTGAAACAGGTATTTTATGACAAGAAATACACTGTAAAAAAATTATTAAAAATTTTAAAAAAAATGGCCATATCATTCAAATTGATAGTAACATAACAATCTTTCGGGTTAAGACAATTTCTTCGATTTTTCTTTTTTAGAAAAAATAGTAAAAAAAACATTTTAATCAAGAATGATATAACATATCTTATTTTTACTTTTATCAATATAATTCTTTTTCCATATCATAGATATCATCCCTTTTTCCATATCATAGATATCAGACTAGAGCTTATTAATTTTCTTTTAAATAAAAAGGGAAGAAAAGGGATAAAATATTAATTAAGCAAAAAGATGATACATAATTGTTTCTTTAAATAATGCGTCACAATATATTTTTCATGTTATGCCGAAGCTTAACAGCTCTGGTATATGTGCATTATTATTATACCTCAACATTTTTTGTATATGTATATAGTACGCTACAAATTCGTCGATCATTCTTATGTCATTAATCCAAAAAGCGAAGAAAACAATGGATTACTGAAGCATCAAAACATTTTTTCCATACTGTTCTCTCTTTCTGTTTTGAGGGAAATTAACGAAGAATACAATTATACTGTTCTAATCCAATAGATAGATAGAAGTAGGTGTCGATTTTACAGTTGCGTGCGATTGTGTTCTTTTTATGAAGTATGTGTGTGCGTCTGTGTACAATATGATTTTGTATGTGCATGCGTGTGTATGTATGTTAAGACACATATCTCTGTGTGTATGAAAGTGTTTATCAATAATTTTTGTATACGTATATCTGCGTTTTTTTTTTCTTTTTTGTACGTGTGATTCTGGTACGTTTAACAGATTAAAAAAAACAGTGATAACACTAATTGGTTGCATAAACATACAAAATAAATTTCTTCTGCTTCTACGGCATAAAGTATGTGTCCGGTACACATACATTTTAACTATTTAGGTATGGTTGAAATTACAATAGCTAGCAATTATTTAACATTTCTTCACAGACTGAAATAATAACGGTGTGTATGTACACCCTCTCTCTCTCTCTCTACATATACATATATTAATAAACATCTTCGAGAGTAAAGCACGTATTTAGAAAGCTGTGCAGGTAACCGAGCATGGTAGCGAATTTTCTCCCCCTTTGTGCGTATGAATATGGCTGCATGAGAGAGTATGAATACATGTTTAGTCAGATGAAAAGAAAAAAAACCTGACTTGGAGATGAGTAAATATGGTACTGAATATTTTCCTGTAGCCCTTGTTGACTCAGGATTTCAAATTAGAAAATAAAAGACCGATCTCTTAAAATACAAGAAGTGTGTGTAGTGTGGTGTGTATGTTTGGGGAAAAACTATTCAGTTTTTTCAAAGCCAAGGGAAGATAAGTGTAAATGTAAAAAAAACTTATTAAACAGCTATAAAATTAAAAAGTGTTGTGTTGTTGTTTTAACAGAAGATACAGAATTGCAAGAAAGCCATCAGTGTGTTGTGTTAAGGACAAGATAGAAAGACAAAAAAAAAACATGATTTAAAAAAAAAGCAAAACAAATGAAAACAAAACGAGAAAAACTGAACTACCTATTCATCCTAAGTTTAATAATATTCATCATTTTGAAACTTGTCTGTGTTTCACTTCTTGCTGTGCGAAGATACGTAGGAATGAGGAAAAGTTAGAATGAAGACGAGAAACAAAATATTGAAAGTGTGAGAAAAAAAAAAGACGACCAAGTTAAAAAAAAATAATAGCAAAGTGATTGTGCATAGTATGATAACGAAGAGCGGAAAAAAAAAAGAAAATTAATCTTATATATATTCATATATACATATATAAATATATATAACCAACTGCATTGGTTGCCTTAATCGGTGAAAGTGAAGATATATATATATACCCAATTGTTTCAAAAGGGTAAATTAAACTGCGATTATAAATGAGTCTTCCATTGAAAAAAAAAATCAAGTCAACAGTAGCGTTTAAATATGTAGTAAGCAATAGAATGAAGAAGAATTAGAGTGGGTTGGCACAGGTATTTAAATGACTTTATTTTGGTATCATATTCAGATAAGCTTTGACGCAAAGTCTTCAAACAAACTTTTACAAATTTCAAGTTTTGGGACTGTGCCAGTGGATATATTAAAAAAAAAAAAGTATATATGAACAAAAAATTATAATTCATTCATTTTAAGGAGAAAAAAAAAACCATTGTAAATGTATGTAATTTGAATTTATTGCCAAGTTTTAACTAGGAGTTGATAGCTTAATGTACTAAGAATTTTATAGGGTAGTACTTGCAGTTAAAAAAAAAAAATACTAGATCGATCTGTAGTAACGACAAAAAAAAAACATGAGAAAATCCTATAAAAGCGACTGCAGGGAGGGCATGACATTAATTCAAAACATAGACAAATAATATTAATACATTTTGTTTTGAAATGGTTTCTTTTTTTTTTTTTTTACTTCGTATGGAAATTAGTTTTCTATTAGCTACTAATACTACTATTACTACTACTACTACTACTACTACTATTGCTACAATGAATATCGATGTGCTTTTTTTTGAGATCTTTGTTTTTTTTTTGCTGATTTAAAAGTAAAAAAAAAACATAATAAGTTTATCATTTAATATTTAAAATTATATTTGTCTTATTTTGCCTACGGGCGTATAAAGACTGAAGTATTAATTTATTTTCCTTTACTTATTTATTTACAAATATTTTTTTTGTTATACCAGAAAGAGAAAGTATTTTTTTTTTATTTTTAAATATCTAAATTGTAAAACAAAAAAGTACTAAAGCCTTGTATAGGACCAAAACTATCATGGTTAAGTAGTCAAAGGTTATATTCAATGAATGAATCTTCAATCAGTCTTAAAGCTGTTTATATATCTATATATTTGTTAATATTATTTTCCATTATACTTACAATTTGTTCAATTTTTTTTTTGTTACGTATCAATGCAAAGGTAAGAATGTTTATTTAACTGGAGTGTGTATTGGGCCTTGACAATAAATAAACTAATAATGTTGTATAGTTAATACTTGTAGGCTATTATTTTATTTTCATTGCAGCAAAATTTTTTGAAAAAATATAAACATTTTCTGCCATTTATATACAGTATAATGCGGATTTTTTAAGTATTTTTGTATCCACGTTTAAGAAATTAGTGCGTTGTTTTTTTCTTTCTTTCTTTTCTTCCCTGATGAATAACAAAGAGATATCTAATATTTTTTAGGGGTTGCTAAAATCAGTAACCTTAAACGTAGCGCTTAAGTTAAAATCTTAACAGTGTCAATCAAAGAAAGTAATATAAGTAGATATAATCATGCAAGTATAATGAAAATAACCTTTCTCTGTTTTTCTTTGATGTTATCGCTTTTGGTAATAACAAACGCCAATCTAAAGTAAAAAGGAAGAGAAACTATCCTTTGTTGATTTTATATATGCTGTCCACGCATTACAATACATATATATATATAAATATATATCCATATTATGTTTTCTTGATGTGATGATGAGATGGATAAAAAATAATGGCTGTGTTTGTAAATAAGTAATTAATTTTAGTAGCTCTTTTTTTTTACAAAAAAAAACAACACATTTTAATTTTTAAATAAAGCTAATTCCATTTTTTAGAGTAGACAATAAAGGATTCTCAAAATAAATAAAAAAAAGATTTAAAAAAAATATCTATCTATTATAACTGATTGTGGATATATTCATTATTTGATTATTTTTTTTCTTTATGATTATACCAGGATCAATGATTAAGATTGATCAATAAAATTAATCTACTGTCCCCTACAATGTTGTAAGACAAATTTTAAAAAAATGAGTGGAAGAAAATTCAAAAGTGTCATGTTTTAGCCTACTAAGCAAAATGAACTAAGGCAATTGGTAGTCTTGTCGTATATCTATATAGACTTCTTGGCGATTCGTTGTTGGTTGACATTTAACATTCTTTCTTTAAAAAAAAAACAATAAAGAACTATGCTCTGTACAGAGTAGATAAAGTTGATTTAATCCATTTATGTGCTTACAAAAATACATATATCCAACCTACATCAACACAATCTTACATAAACGCAAACACACATATAAAGACTTACAAAACATAAAAAAAAAGTTTATAAACACATTATAGACGTCTTTGGAAAATTTGCTTCTTCTATGTAAAAAAAAACAAACTATACTGCTATTGAAGAAATAAAACTTTGTATCCTTCCTGTGTTCAAATTATCCACTGTTACTTTTAATTTGGACCTTTGTTTGTTGTAATACAAGGGTGAAAGAACTGCGAAACAAAATTTGAGAAGAAAAAAAAAACGCAACATAAAAGAAGGCATGTACACCTTGTTTCATATTTCAGCATTTGTGCATTGCTGTAACTGTTATCAAAAGTATTCATAATAAAATTACCTTTGTATAGTTACACTTTTTTTTTTGTTAAGTAACAGTGTATATTTTATTAACACAGCCGTTTATTCATCGTTTATTATTATCAATATTTTTTTTTTTACAAAACATAAAGAAAGATTGCAATCCGTAACGGTTATAACTTATCGAGAAATTTTTATTTTACACTTTTCAATGGGTAAAAATAATTTGAACCAAAGTAAACCTTCCAATAGATGCTTATTTGTTAATTTGAAATATTTTCTACATGTAAAACAAACGCTATTAGCAGGTTAAGACACTCTCTCGTGTATGTATACACGAAACATAATTTAATGGCACAAATTGTTGAGAAATGTGTCAGCCAACGTTGAAGAATGGTGGAACGGATTGGTTGCCCAACGAAAGGGAGTAGCACTCGGAAAACAAATGAACCAACGAATATCCTAACCATTAAGCTTACAGTAAACCAAGAGAGCGCTAAATTCACAACAAAATAATCTTTGCCAATGATGTTCCAACAATTTACTTACGAACTTATGCTTCCTACCTTATCTCTAACGGTAATTCAACCATCAACAAACGATTTACCTGCGTTATTTATTTATTAAAAATATACAGGATGAATGAAAAATAATGTCCATGAAGATTTGCATCATATTCTTTTGTAAATTCTTCGACAAGAGCGCTCGTTACGATTTTTTTCTCCAACATTTAGTAGGTGTCCCCTGCGGGTAAGTGGTAACGCTCACTGCCTTGTAATCAAGGGATTCCGGGTTCGATTCCCGTTGGGGACACAAGTGGTTAGAAGCCTACGTTACATTGTAGGTCCTGTCCTTAGAAGCTTACCAGCACGTTTAGGACGTTAATAACAATTCAATTAAATCAATCCAATATTTAGTTTTCAATACTAAAATGAAAAACATATTACAGGATATAATACCAAATTTTGTAACTGTGAGATAGTATTTTGAACTTCGGACTACTCACCTACTTAGGATTCAGCCCTATGTATAATACACAAAGAAATACCCAGTTTCGGAGGAAAATATTGTAAAGAGTATCTTTTGTCTTATACTTTTCCAGGGTAGTAAATTGTAATCTCCATCCGTGCAATTACATTCCACCTATACGGCTGTAATAATTCCCGTAACTGTTCTTGAAAACCGAACAAACTGCAGTTACTAAATCATCGGCAAAATATATGCTACTGAGTTTTCAGGGTTAGGTTGCAAACGCTGGACACATTATACAACATCTTACTTTATTTGAACTCACTGCTCGCTTTATCACGTCTCATTTCGATCATGATTGCAAAAAAGAAGAGTGGACTATCAGAACATTAACAGCAAGTTAAAAATCTGTGTTTTCGTTGAAAAATATTTTTTAAAATTACTACTACAATTATTTATTGGGATGTATCTTTTTATCGAATATAATAGTCTCTTGGAATCATGCGATACTGCGGTTAACGTACCTGTTAACGAATCTCGTGAACCCTACATGGGAAAAATATCTTTGACTCTTTATCTGAAATGTATGGTGGTCCACCGTTGGCATATTGTTGGCGACATTACGCAAGTTCTCCTACAAAACCCTAATCATTTTCTCACAGAAAGGGCCAACGACGGGTTTTCCATGTAGGACCAACATTGAAACATCATGGGAGCAATATCTTCAACAATCTTCCAACGAAGGACAAACGATGTGTACTACTTGAGAAAGAAGTTATCTGATAATTCACAAAAGGAGTATTCTCGGTATTAATGTGGTTACAATGAAGCCGAATTATTGCTATATGTTGGTACATAGAGATAAGGTACAAAGGGTAAAATTTATGATTAGTAGAAGTTACCTTAGGAAGAAATTATATTGAATACTACCAGGAGCTTTCTAACTTACTACAAATTACGTTCAAGGACGTCATAGCTTACCTTTAATTATACGTGACAGATATTTCATGAGGTCGGTTAATATTTAGATTTCGACCACTCGTAGATACTACTGAACATTATAAAACATTAACGTATTAGAATAATTTATACATTTTTTTTAACTTTTTATGTGCACTTCCCCACATAGCAGAGTACGTCCCTGGGACGTCTCATTTAGATCCCATTACCGTCAGAATGGTTCTGCTCCCATAGCGATGTCCTAAGGACGTCCGTGGGATAACTCTGTGAGCTATACAAACAGTTCATCCCGTATGGATGTCCCCTGGATATCCCCCGGAAAGCCGTGCGGGATTACCTACCTGGAATTTCTATAAATTAAATCGACCTTTCTATTATTATTATTTAATTAATTATAACTATACGAAGGATATGCCTTCGTATAGTTATACGAAGGATTAATTATAACTATACGTCCCATGGATGTAAACGGGACTTAAACAGGACGTCCTACGGACGTCCCGATATCCTGCCAGGAGATCCGTCAGATATCCCTGGGACGTCATTTTGCTATGTGGGTTCCAGTTATACAATACCTGATAAACATTTCTTACTCTCCAATAAAGCAAAACATTGTATAAAAGAATATCTGGGTCTACGACTAAATTCGGATGGCTCTTGTAGGACTAGGAAAACTGACACTTGCTGTTTACCTTCAGAATTGTGGAATATACTTTAAATATTTGCCTTCTTGAGTAGATCCTATTTTTCGACTAAACTACTGCGAACCTATTGTTAAATACACATAAAAATCGAGTGAGCGCACGTTACAATGACAAAATCTCGTTAGAAATCGAAGTTTTAAAATTACACTTCTGGTTGCCATACAGAATTTTTGATTGAACCATTCAGTTTCTCTCTGCAATAGGTTGTACAATCATTTAGTTCTGACAAGAATCATCTACAATGTTACAGATAGACATGATTGTCCTTTCCCCTTTTATTTCTCAGAGTTTTGCTAGCGTTATCGAGAGAAACAACGTTTTATTTATCATTATTTAAGATCTAATAATGAGTTTTGGGTTTCATGTTTGATATTTTGCTGCAATGTTCGCAGGTTATATTGAACATTGATTTTACGACGTTTCGAAAGCTAATTTCCTCATTATCGTGTTTGATTTTTTTTTCAATTTCTTCTCTTTACTTCTTTTGTTAATATTTACATGTTCATTACTTTAAGCTGGGTTGGAAAAATTACGTTTTTTTTTAAAAAAAAAAGTTGAATTTTTTATTTAAATAAAAAATTTTGATTCAAATAACTTGCGGCACTGAAAAAGCTGCTAAGTCTGCTTTTCCTTTTTCAAATACCTTAACCGATAAAAAGTAGATTAGAATTCACAAATATGTGGTGTTCGCTACGGAACATAACCATGAAAAATAGGCAATTACAGCAACTTGTAATAATTATGAAAAGGAAGGAAAATATGGCGTTACTTATGGTATATTTTACAAATAGAAGTTAAAATGTAAGAAACTTTTACATTACTTTCGTCGATACACGATGAATGAAGTGGTTTCAGAGGGGTATTACTCTGTAATTAAGTTCGAAAAAGAAACAATTTACAATGTTTCTACGTATCAGCTTTCCTTCTAAAATGACGTCTGTGTCTTCCTTTCTTCCAAAGCAATTGCAAATTTTATAATCGCAATTGCCCCTTCACTCCACGCTACATCTTTCTAATGAAATATTCTAGGATTTAAGTTTACTAAGTACATTTCACTTAAAGTTTTTAGCCTTCAAAATTGTATTATCAATTGGAGTATAACCCCATGACAATATTCCACAAAGTATAAGAGCTATTTTGGAGCCGCGGTTATTCAGTGGTAAAGCTCTCACCTCATTCGATCCCGGCTCGTGCCATGTGGGCTTTGTGGTGAATAAAAGAATGTGCATGGATTTCTCAGGATTCTCTCGTTTCCTCCCAATTTCTTTCCACCAGTTCTCCCACCATCATCAATTCGGTCTGATCCAAAGTTGCCTAAAGGCTTTAGAAGATATTTAATTATATGAGAGCTATTTTTATGCGGTCAAATCAATAGAGGATACGCAGCTTTCCCTTTTCATCCTTCAGCATACACACATGTAAAGTTTATAATTGAGTATAAATTGCTTTTGAGCAATTTGTGAAGAAAACAAATAATATGATACAAATACACAAAGTAGATAATATTACGAAACAACAATTTTTATTTTGTAAACAAAACCTGGAGTTTCTGTTTTCTGTGTGTTCGGTTTCATATGTATTACAAAAATAAACATATTTGTAATACAAACTGTAAACTTATAATGTGAATTAGATTCCTACGTTCTCCTCTAAAATTTCGCCAATAAAATGAACCAATCGAATAGTTCATTAAAATTTTACGTCGATCATTTTGGTTTTGGTTTATATCATAAGATCCTATAATCACATAAGGGCTAAAAGGTAAATTTCAATCTTACATATGATTCAAACCACATAATTATTAAAAATACTGCACTTTATTTCCACTTTATGTATATATATATATATATATCATCATATTCAGCCGTTTTCTATCCACTGCTGGATGAAGGCCTCCCCCTTTTCTTTCCACATATCTTGGTCTGCTGATATCCTCATCCATGTAGCTCCTGAAAAACGCTTGATTTCATCTACCCATCTTACATTTGGACATCGTCTCGGTCGTTTCTTTTCTCTAGGAATCCATTGTAGTACATTTGTCGTCCACCTTCCATTTGTTCGTCTAGCTATGTGACCGGCCCACCTCCACTTCATCTTCTTCGCAGTCTTGATTACATCCTCTATCTTTGTTTGTGTGCGAATCCATTTATTTGTCTTCCTGTCCCTCCTGGTTATTCCTACCATGCATCTCTCCATTGTTCTTTGTGTGACTCTCAATCTTTGAGTCGTTTGCGCATTCAATGTCCAAGTTTCGCAGCCGTATATCATTACAGGTAAGACACATTGATTATAAACTTTACGCTTCAGACACATTGGAAGTTTGCTTTTGAAAATAAAGTGTAGTCTTCCAAACGAACTCCACGCCATTTTACATCTTCTATTTATTTCATCAGTCAAATTAGCATTCGATGTTTTGAGCTGGCCTAGGTAAACATACTCATCAACTATGCCTATTGTCTCTCCGTTAATCTTTGCTTCCTTCTTTGCAGCATGCTGATTGTATATCACCTTTGTTTTACTTAAGTTCATTTTAAGGCCTATTTTCGAACTCTCGTTACTCAGTTCTTCCGTTCTGGTTTGTAGTTCTTCTGCACTTGAAGCAAACAGGACTATATCATCAGCGAACCGTAGGTGATGAAGATATTCGCCATTAATTTTAATTTCAACTTCATCCCAGTTTGAATTCTGGAACACTCTCTCCAGGACCTCACAAAACAGGTTTGGAGAAATTGAATCTCCTTGCCTTACCCCCTTTCCAACTTTAAATTTTTCACTTTCTTGATGTAGTCTAATGACAGAAGTGGCAGTCGAGTAAATGTTTCGCAGTAATTTGATGTATGCACTTTCGATGCCTTGATGTTCAAGTGATTTAAGTACTGCTGACAAGGAGACCGAATCGAAAGCTTTTTCAAAATCTATGAATTCCAAACATAGTGGAAGTTCATATTCATTAGTCCTTTCCATAAC
This sequence comes from Lepisma saccharinum, assembly GCA_022664845.1. Classification (NCBI taxonomy): domain Eukaryota; kingdom Metazoa; phylum Arthropoda; class Insecta; order Zygentoma; family Lepismatidae; genus Lepisma; species Lepisma saccharinum. The sequence goes on from JAGDQP010004851.1 coordinate 55,139, forward strand.
TTCACTCAATGTTTGTATGTGGTCCATTGTGCTAAATCCACGACGAAATCCGGCTTGTTCCCTTCCCTGGTTAAAATTTAAGTCTCGTTCAATACGATTAAAAATAACTTTGGTGAACATTTTGTATAGAACTGACAGTAAACTAATTGGTCTGTAGTTTTCCACGCGTTCATGGTCATATATATATATATATATATATATTTGATTTAAATGACTGTTTTTTTTTAAAAATCATGTGATTTAAATCGCTATTTATCCTCCCCCCCCCGATTCATTGGAAGAAGGTGTACAGTGAAGCTAATATTTTTTATATCGGTTTGATATTAGATTGATTAGATGAGCTGATCGGCTGAAATATTAGATTTTCAATAGATTTCAGTTTAGGTATTAATAGATTTTAAACCGTTTTATACAGTGAATTGCACTTGTTCTTGACTATTTATTGTCTTCTTTTTAGTAGATGTTGAAAGTTGAAACATCTATAATTCTTCATGATGATCGCATGAGGGTTTTTATTTTTACACCTAAACAGCACATGTGTGCTTTCATTATGTTGTCCTGATGGTGCTTGGTTAAGAAATAAAGTAATTTTATGACGTAAAGAAAGGTTATAAATTCACGATTTCATCGAGTTTTATTGCAAAATTGTAAATAAATATTTTGAGAAACTTCTAATTCTTGGTAAATATTTGTTTTTCAGTTTGTAAAATTTGCAGACAAATAGTACAAAAATAATGTAGCTGCCGATACCCTAAAGGAGCCACTAAAAAAAAGACATCACATCCAAAAAATGCTCAACAAAATACTCAATTATAAGACTATGTTCAAATAAGTGATCATCATTCTCTTAACCACGCTTAATTTACTTGAAGTGAGGCAATATAATTCATCTCCAGGGATATCCAAAAGAACCGATAACCACAGTCGTCAGATCTGTGAATGAATTTTAACCCTAAGACGTCCAAGATCTTTTTCAAGTAGGTCCAAGGAAGAACGGGGATTCTCTGAACCCACCCACTGTCTTAATTCATGTAATAAATCATGGTTGAGTTATTAATTATTTAATCCAATGTTCATTCCTAAGTTTACAATAGTTTTTATGCTCAAGTATAACAAATTCGTACATATTACGTTCAAATATCTAAACCATTGTACATGATTTTCTCATTCTGCGCTCAGATAACCTGATGTGTTTTTCAACACAAATCTGTTTTGGACCTTTGGTTTGTACTTTCTGGTTTTGCTGTAAACACAACTGATCTTGTCCCTAAAACATTCTCACTATTTAGAATTTTCATCTTATCTATGTCTTCATTATCACTGTCGCTTTCTGAAAGCTCGCTTAGACTATCACTTCCAGAATGTTCCAATTCTATTTCGTCGGTTATTATAGATTACTGAAACAACTAAACACAGACCGCTTCCCTTGTTCCGTGCAGATCTTCCCTCCAAAAAACACATGCATGTAGGCGTACCAAGATATCGTATTGCTTGTTGGTAGGCCTATCAACATGTGAATGACTCCTATAATGCCATTTAACGTAAGAAATAATTATAGAAGAAGCATTCATTCACTTATTCATGGTTAATACATTGTTTTTCCTGCATCAGAACCTATCTATCCTTTATAAACACAAATCACAAAGATTACTTATTTCTACAAAGTATATTTGTAGAAAATAAGTTTCATGAATGTCCAAGAGGGAAGGGGGACGCTTGGCGAACCGACTACCTCGAAAATTATTTCTAACTTACATGTTATTGATAAGAAATGCACTTGAGTGATATGAAGTTATCAAAGATGTAACGATAGACATTGTTTTATATTTAAGACGTGGTCTTACCAACTATTCAAGAAACTATGGCTTGGTAACGTGAGTCAGTTTCGTAGTCTTAAAACAAAATCTTCAATTAATCGAATATTGATTTATTAAAGTTAGCGTTCGAGTTATGAACAGCAAAAAGTAGATACAGACAATAGAGATGAGTACAAGTGCTTCGAGACTTAACAACAACGAACAGAAATTAGAGTACGATTGATGTTACGTTTTAGTTCAGAGAGAGAGTTGACACGTTACAGATATCAAAGACTAATCAAATGAAGTGAGTGTCGATTCACTCTTACAATAAAGTAGTTTTAATAACTCTCTATTTCGAAATTTAAACCCTACGTGTCGATCCTTGTTAGCGACACAGTTATTTTACTTATCACGTGTACATATAGTGCAATGACAGGGTGTACCATGTGAGTTCGTAACCAAGAACCAATTTTACAAAATGAAAAGATTTCACAGAATCTTACACGTGTAGACAGAAATACACTTACTCTCCTTCCCTTTTCTCCTTCACAGAGGACATAAGTACAGTAGTTCATGAATATTTACCCCAAGAGAAGGAAGGAGAAACATAATTAAAAGGAATAATGGTTACCAAAAACCCATTACACGCGCCAGTCGTTATCTGTGGTTTTGTTGCTTACATATTGTATTATGAGATTACCAGCTTGGTCGCTTGTATTCCACGTTTACATCCTTCTAAAAATATAATAGAAAATGTTACTTTCCAAATATTAACAATTACATAAAATATTAATACCTCACGTTGGACTTCCTAGGGTTAAAACATCGCAGATCATAGCGCTCTAACATACACGATATATACACATGCTTCACATCAATAGAGAAAGAATTATTAGAAATAGCAAATTGAATATTAAACTTAGTTAACCGTAAAGGAGAAAAAAACCGCATGTTTTGCTGTATCCAAATTTTTGGGGTAAAGAACGATATGCAGAGATAAACAACAAACAAAAATAAATAATGTACAAATTTTAACACTGAAACTAAATTTCTGTTATATAAGTCATTCTTTCGTCTTTAAATGATGAAATTTTACTTTCAGAACAATTTTTTTTATTATCACAATTCAACGTAACGTATTGTAAAATGTTTAATATATTTATTGCAGTTTAAAAACGTCATACTTAATAGCATTGAATAAAAAAGCATTTAAATATCAAAAGCAAATTTCCACTACAAATATGATATTGTTTTGACTTGTCATATGTGAAGAATGGAATGCGATACTGGAGAGAGAAGAAAAAAATAAAAAAGGATTTTTTTATAAAAGAAAACATTTTTTTTAAGCAAAGAAAAATGGACTAAAAAGTAAAAAATCATAAATTTATGAATCGGAAAATAAAAGCGTGGGTGCTCTTGCTTACCTTATCATTAAAATCTTAATATCTAAGAGCACCCACGCTTTTATTTTCCGATTCATATATATATATTACTCTATTTTTCTTTGCTTAATAAAGCGTTTTTTTAATACTTTTAAATTGATTTTATTTATTATTATTTTCGGGTTATTTCAATGTTCATACTTTTTCTCCAGTTAATATTTTGTGGCCCAAATCCTAAAGTGTTCTGCAACCAGCCAAACCCATACGCGGTGCAAGCTAGTATTTATTTTAGGATAAAGAAGTATGTAAGAAAATATTAAAATATGTTTTTAATCGTACATATATAAAAATATATGAAAGTAACAATGGAACGTTATATTGTTACCCGACTTAAGTCGCTGTGGAAACTTTCATCATTGTATGACGTCGAGAAATGAGTTAAATTAACGTTGCAAGATTTGTACCAGAGATTAAACATGATTACAGAGTAAGTTAATAAAAAGCGTGTAAAAAGAAAAAGACAATTATAATGTGGTATCATTTGTTTGGTCAATGTTTTTCTTTTATATGTTTTCATTATGAGTGTACATTATTTTTTAATTGGATAAATTTTCAGTATCTGTTAGCGTGAGGCAGAACCCAGTCAGGGGATTGTGCATATAAGTTACCACCAAGCTTCAGCAGCGAGCATCCTCTTTGGATGATCAAAATTCCATTGGAAAAAAATGCGAAGAGACCTTTCCTATAACACCTCAATCACCTTCCTAGGTCTAATATTTTCTGAGTTGAAAAATTCGGCCGTATATCGGGACCCAACCTTGTGATCTGGATTTTCTATACAGGTTTGAACTTGTATCGCTAACACCTTTCCAATGACACCTCAAACAACTTCATAACTTTGGTAGATCCGAAGTTATAAATTGCGTCCCTATCTTCAGAATCGCCCCCGCATTGCGTATGATCTATACGGATTTGAATTTGCCTCGCCAAGACATTTCCAACGACACCTCAACCACCTTCCTAACCTTTCTTGAGTTGAAATCGTTGACAGAGCGGTTGTATAAAGCTTTACTGCTGAAGCCTAAATGGAGGGGCGGGGTGATTTTGTTTATCTAGGACGCTTGCGGTTATGTAGTAGCAGAGTTCTCAAAGATGGTTCCTTTTAATTGGAATTGGCATGCAATTGGTTAATATAGTGAAATTGTTCTCCGTGGGAGGAAGGGTAATCTTAGAACGTTTATGTTTATTAAAAGTGTTGATGGATGTTTCAGTTTCAGTCTGACGAAGACTCTGTTAGAGAGTTGAAACTGTTACGACATCTTATTTTTTGTAGCGTTATCAGCTTATTTAATAAATACCTTAATGGAGCGTTTCTCAACCTTTTTCATCCTGCGACCCCTTTTTACCATGTCTTCTAGCCGGCGACCCACGAAAGTAATTTTCTTGTTTATAAGTAAAGGTTTCGTTTAAATTTTCTTATTAAACAGCGACCTTCATATATGTACAGTAAGTTCCATAACTCCTGCTTTTTATTTCTAATTTTAGGTAGAAGGACTTCTAACTTCCAGTTTTAGGATAAATTTCCAAGCCCGTGACCCCGAAATATGTAAAAATTGAATAAGAGTAAATACATAAATATTCGACAAATGTTTTGTACTTTTTCGCACGGACAACTCCGAAAGTAACACTTCATATGAGAAATCAATGTTAAAATATTCACAGATGTATCATCTACAAAGATTATCAAATATTGCTGAAAGCAATTGAATACTAGATTTTCCCTTATTTCAGGACCTGAACAAGCACAACTAGACAGTCAGCCAGTGACAAAATGAAATAAGTCGTCCCTTATTTCCACGTGTCTTGCATTAACTTCTGTTTTTTTTTTATGTAAATAAACTTATTGGTATACATCTGTGAGAAAATGGTCAGTGGCATATTTACGTCGGGTTGAGGGGTATCTGTGTGTTTTGCGATTGGCGAGTTATACATGGGTTACAGGAAATATAGTATTAAATTGCTTCCAGCAATATTTGGGTTCATTTTAATTTCATCCCTCTGACAGCATTTTAACATTGATTTCCCATACGAAAAATATCACTTATGTAGTTTTCGCTCCGAAAAACGACGAAACGTTTGTCGAACATTAATAGATTTAGCCTTATTGAATTTCTGCTTACTTCCATCACGTGTTTGCAAAATTTCAGCGAAACGCCTTGATTTCTTCTATCCTAAAATTGGAAATAATAAAGTGGTCAGGAGTTATCTATATATATTCGAATATTAAAAACATGATATTTAGAATAGAAATGGGTATCTAACTTTTGACGTAGAACTGCGCCTTTCTCCGCATGAAGTATGATAGTGGTGGTAGTAACTTGGGAATTGACTGTCACGTAAAAGTGCAACCTGCCAAGAAAATGTTGACCTTGAAGCAGCTAGAGATGTAAAATTTAGTTCGCTTGAGAGACCAGATCGTCGGAAACTTGGTAATGTGTGTCTCGAAAATTTAACCTTTTTTTTTTTTGTACTAAATCAAAACGTGCTCAGATTTTGCATTAATCTTGAGCTTGTGTACAATCTTTCGAAACGTTTTAATTCCTTTTGACTTTTTAATTTTGTGTAATATTTGCTTTTCATTTGAAAACATGACCGTTAATTTGTAGTATTCGATAATAAATATCCTAATTATAATACCAAACAAAAAAAACCTAATCAACAAATTACATTGTGAAATGTATTAGTTTCAACCTACAAAACCCTAGTTAAGTTTATTTTTACACCTTCTTCGCGACCCACAAGCACACAACTAGCGACCTCCAGAGGGGTCCGACCCCCACGTTGAGAAAACCTGCCTTAATGAATACAAGGCCTGGTTGTAATTCTTCCATATTTCAAAATATTTACCTGAGCAAGCCATATCGTGCAAAGCTCATAAATGCGTTTACTTGTGCACTGTTTTAAACACATCATCACGCAGAGGTCGTTGCATCGATGATTTCGAAATTTTACACGGAGATAGTGAACAAGCCGCACCAGGATTTTAAGTGGATTTTAATTTGATTGGTTATGTGTTTTCTATGGTAACGTTACTTTAAGACAAACACCTTTCCATACGCTACTTAAGAACGATTCGACAAATATTCACCAAACCTGGTGTGGAGATAGAGTGGCTCCATGCTATCCTTATCAGGACAGTTCGTTAGGCTAGCGCAGGACCGACGTTGGGCCGACTGTTACTCGGTTGGGCCAACGTTTGCCCGACGTCGGCCCGATGAATCTTGCTGATAGGGGTCGTAGCAGAATTTTCAACTTATTGACGTCCATGGTGGCGAGACTAATTTCAACCCATTAAAGGTAGCATATGTAAGTAAGATTTACGTACACATTATTTAATGCCCTAGTGCACCTAAAGGTCTATATTTAACATAAAAAATAATGTATATGTCTTTCGTAAGGTTCTAATATTGACATTTTATTGTTCTAAACCTAATGCAAAATAAGCATGTGCTTAAACTTTTCAAACATTACGTGAAGCGTCAAATTCAACGTTATCTTCCAGTGCTAAAGCAGAGACGTCCACTAATATCCGCAAAATAGTGTCCTCATTTTTTATAACTGCACGCATGTCCTCTTTTTAATTGCCAATATACGAAAATGTTCCACTGATCCGTGCACGAAGTGGGTTTGAAAAGGTAATGAAACGCTTGCAAAAGTGGGCTACAAAAGGCAATGAGCTCCCATTAATGAAAAGGTAGGGAGGGGTAGGTAGGCATGTAAAATATACAAGACTACTATGAAAATCAAACATACGCTAATCTTTCGTGTATTACTTTACGTTGAAAGCTATACATGCGTAAAAATTACGTAGGAAGGTTCTAGATTGTATATCCTGGCCTGGATAATACAGTACCCATTAGCTCGTAAACCTCAAGCTAACTGACCTGAACAAGCACAACTAGACAGTCAGCCAGTGACAAAATGAAATAAGTCGTCCCTTATTTCCACGTGTCTTGGCATTAACTTCTGTTTTTTTTTTAATGTAAATAAACTTATTGGTATACATACATCTGTGAGAAAATGGTCAGTGGCATATTTACGTCGGGTTGAGGGGTATCTGTGTGTTTTGCGATTGGCGAGTTATACATGGTAGCATACCTAAGAGAAGGTGCTCCTACACATATTCCCTCTTACGTCACACCAGTGATTCCAGAACATACAAGTAAATTTTACGTTCATTACCTATCTAGAGTTAAATGCATATTCGAGCATAATTCGAGGTTCCTGGACCGATTATCACAATTTTTCTCGTATTGATAGTTGTTGTGGTGGAGAAGATTAAGAACGAACGTTCTGATTGGCGCTACATAGTGTGGGTACCATGGTCACTCCATGGGTACCATGGGGAACTCCGCCAGATCCTACCTCCTCTGTGAGGGGTGCCAACCCCCAAATCCTCGAGAACATCCCCAACTTTAAAATTTGAGCAGTCAAAAATCGATAGAAACCTTGCAAACCCCACTTACACTCTCCCAATTTTGACTTTACCCCAACTGAAAATTCTGGCGGAATATTTGGGTACAGGATTTAGAGTACTTTAACAAAATCATATTTCTCACGCTTCATATAAGAATGGCTCGACTGAATATAACCAAAAACTGATATAGAAATTCAATGGGCAACGCTCTATCCAGTATATTCATCTTATGAGCGATTCCATGTTAACAAGTCTAAATTCCAAACAGTTTGTTCACGCTTCCGCTGCCTTAGTTTGACAAGGTTCTAACTGCAAAATTACGATATTTGGGATGATAATATTAAAAGGTTTTTTAAAAGACTTTTTTTTAAAAAATAGCGTTGAACCCTTTTTTTATTGATTGATTTATTTATTGCGTTCCTTAGACCAATACTTGTACTCATTTGCACATATGGTATGGAACATGTCCATAATAAGAATACATAGCATTTTCAAATAATACATACAATACAAAGAATACATAGGGAATTAAGTTTTGGAGTAATACTTGGACATATATGTGACATACATTCACTCTCATTATCACCTGTTTTATTTTTCCCTATAATAGTTAGTCTTGCAAGTACTCACCAATTGTATAGTAAGTTTTGTTTATCAACATTTTCTTAACTTCACGACAAAATATATTGATATCCCTAATGTTTTTTTAAGTTTGTGGCAATTTATTATATAGGGCTATACCGAAGTAATGCGGTGATCTTTCGAAAATTTTTGTTCTGTGAGACATTTGTCTAAGATTATTTTTCTTTCTTGTGTCGTGTCTATGTATATCCGAGTATGTAGTGCAGCCATCAAGGTTACTTTTTATGAGCTTTAGCACCTCGTATATATACAAACATTTAACTGTTAGCAAGTTTAATTGCTTGAAAAATTTTCTGCAGGTCGCGTGGAAAGGTGTGTGCGTAATGATTCGAATAACTTTTTTTGTGGTCTAAAAACTGTCGATAGCTCACTTGAGGATCCCCAAAAGAGAACACCATATTTTGCCATCGAATAAAATGTACCGTAATATAAAGATATCAATACTTCTTTATTTAGAACAGTTGAGAGAGATCTTATTATGAAGATATTAGATGATAGTGCACGACATAGATTTGTTATATGAGTTTTCCAATTTAGTTTGTCGTCAATATATAGCCCTAAAAACTTAATACTTGTGACACATTCTGTGGTGGTGTTACTTATGGTTAATTTGGGATAAGCTGGGACAGCAATATACGATGGAAAGAAAAAGATCACAATTAGTTTTATCGGCATTTAGGATTAAATTATTATGATAGAACAATTTTTCAAGTTTATTGGAAGCGGCATTGATGTTATCTTGCAGTTCTGAAGCTTTACTGCCTTTAACTAAGATACTGGTATCATCAGCGTACAAGCATAGTCCCTTGCTCAATATATGATGGAAGATCATTTATATACATGAGGAAAAGTAACGGACCCAAGACCGATCCTTGAGGAACACCTAAGTTGTGTCGAGTAGCGGATATGGCAAAATATCAAGAGATGATATTTAACATTGTTCACTGAAAGAATAACCTTTTACAAGTCTACTAGTGTTGGGATATAGGTTTTCGTAATTTTGCAGTTAGAACCTTGTCAAACCAAGGCCGCGATAATGTGAGAATAGTTAAACCAATTACTTTCAGACACATCGAGCTCTATCCTTAAGCTTTTTACTGTATTAAAATGTTTACTATTTACTGTTACTATTCACAGTAAGGAAACTACATTGTTAAACCGCGTAATCAAGCATTACGTAGGAATGATCGATCCGATTCCAGCAAAATATTGCATATCGTTGTAGGGAAATACTCTTACGGTGGTGTGCACCAAGAGAAGATCAAATTCAAGTTCACTTGAACGCGCCCATAAATGATCCGTAGAAAATGAACACAATTTAAGAATTAGTAGGGCACCATTGAAAAAGATAGACTATCGGAACTCGTTCAAGTAAACCAAAATAAATTTGTAAAACAATTTTTAATTGGTCGACGACCTTCGTTCTTGATCTCCGATCACGAACAAAGCAAGCTTCTGTGACAGAGTATATTATAGTAATAGACCCAAATGTATAATTAAATTCTCAGAGTATTAATAAAAAGCGATATACAATAAATAAATAAATGTCATAACCACTCCCCTTCAAAAGGTTGTAAGATATATTAAAACACATGGAGGAATTAATCTGTACTATAAGTAAATGTTAATTAACTCCATTTCTTGGTAACTTTCCGGACTTGTGGTTCTAATAGAGTACTTACTTACTCTATAGCATACGGAACTCGCAAATTCATTGCCACAGTACCTAACGTTCTCCATAGGGTTCTATCCTGAACAAAATTAAGCCAATTTTCATCACAAACACCTACTTCTCGAAGATCCCTTCTAATGTTATCCTCCCAACATCCTCTCGGTCTTCCCAACGATATCTCTCACACCCGTTTACCAACCACGATAGAATATAATCTTCGTTTCTCTTCCACCCGAACTACATTTCCTTAGTCATCACGATATCATTATTCTTACAAAAACGGGTGAGTCGTAAAGTCCGTGAAGTTCTTCATTATGTTGTCACCTCCATTCCTCAGTCATCTCGTCCCGTTTCGGCCCGTATATCTTTCTCAAAACCTTATTTTCAAACACTTGTAATTTATGTTCATCTGCTAGGGTCGTACTGGAACTTTCGTAACCGTCAACTATTACCGGCAGAATAACCGTTCTGTATATTTTCAATTTCAACTTTCTTGATATTAATCGCAAGGTTAGGAGTTTCTGGACGGAGTAAAAACATGCATTGCCTGATGCTAAGCTACTTTTTATTTCTTCAGTGAGTTCATTTTTGCTTGTTACATATTCTCCCAAGTATTTAAATTTGTTTACTTTCCGTTTTCATTCTTAATTGTTATGTATCTATTTCCTTCATTCTCAGTGTTTCGGCTAGTTATCATGTATTTTGTTTTCTCTATATTTACCTGTAAACCCATGACCCATCTCATCGCACGCTTCTACTAAGACATCAGTGTTACTTTGTAGTGCATCTATATCGTCCCCTATTAAATCTACATCATCCGCGTATACGAGCAGTTGATTCAAGTCATTTAATGTTAGCTTCTTTTTTTGTCCTCTTTTATTTTCTGAATCGCATATTCTAACGCAAAATTAAACAATAATGGGGAGAAGGCAACACCTTGTTTCAATCCGTTGTGAATCTCGAAACTATCTGACATATTATTACCTATCCGTATTCTGCTAATGGAGTCGCTGAGACACATTTTCACAAGTTGAACAAGTTTCTTCGGAATTTCAAATTGCACCAGAATAATGTATAGATTTTCCCTTTCGATAGAGTCGTATGCTTTCTTAAAATCAATGAATAACTGGTGAACACTACCACTTTATTGCCATTTCTTCTCTAAGATTTGTCTCAAGGCAAAAATCTGGTCCAAAGTAGATTCTTCTAACTCCACTTTTAGTCCATTGCAATTAGACTGGAAAAGGGCAAATAGGAGAAAAAAATTATAAAGTTTTCAAACTTTGGCCAATTACTCACTGAGGGTCAAGCAGACTAAAACCAAAGAGTCCCCCTCGCTAGAGAGGGAGCTTCCCTCTTTACGCCATCCCTTTCCCTCTCGGTCTGGGCAGCGATTTGAATCTTACACAGCCACTTTCTGTCCGCCCCTGTCACCTTCCTAAGTATCACAGTCATGAATGATACATCATTGGAAAGCTTATGGAACACAGATTCCAACGACATAACACTTGTGCCTATTATATCATGTTTGTAATAGTGGAAGAAAACGAAGAAAGTTAAAATTTTGAAAAATTTGTAAATGTTAGATTTTGTCTTTAGCTGGCAACGCTGCTAATGATGATAAAGTTTCGAAACTTTGGTAAATTACTCATTAGGGGTCTAGAAAACCAAAACTGAAGAGTCCCCATCACAAGGGGGAGCTTTCTCCCTCCTTCTGCTAAAGTTACTAAGAACGTTAATCAGGAAATGTGTCATATCTCGCTTATTAAATGGTTTATCGCCATCATTCTTTTTTACATTGTAGGAATTCAAATTTTGTAAAAGTTATTTAAACATGTAAAATTCCGTATCAGCATTAGTTTTGCCATTCATTTTTTTTTAAAAGAAAACTCAAATTATCAAGTAAAATTTTAAATTCTCATTCCTAGAAGATCCTTCTTTCCCCATTCTTAGAGCTGCGATAAGAATACAAATTTTCCACACATTATTTAACTTTGTAATAAATAAAGACTTCAAGATCTATGACTGGAGAGTCAGCATCCTCCCTTACCGCCTCCTACAGTTGTTTTTATCTAGTCTGGAAGCGAGACTTGAAGCCCGAATCCTCGGAGCCAACACAGAACGTTCCTCTGTTTGGGTCTTATTTATGCGGTGAAGCACTACCTCTGGTGGGTATACGTACATATTTATATTCTTTTTCATGAGGCGTATTGTCTATCAAATATAAGAACATGTTTCCTGGGTTGTGATTCCTTTGCCTGCGGTCCTTAGTTATAAATATAGATTTGAAACATATGTTTTTAAAAAGATGTTGGTACTGGGTTCGATTCGCAAATATGGAAAACCACGAGTTGGGTACAGTATTTTGTGTTTGTTTTAGCCTGATTTTTGGTACAGACTTGTTTTGCTGCGATTATTTTTATTATTTATAATAATAATAATAATAATAATAATAATAATAATAATAATAATAATAATAATAATAATAATAATCCGTTGCTATTGTTGTGTCTGTATACACAATTTGCACTTTATATGTTGTTGGGTTGTTATAAGTAATTTTTCTAATAGTAGTAGTTGTTGAATTGCTGTTGACATCTTCAACAGTCTGATGGGCTTGGAAGGACAGGCCCTACAGTTGTTTTGTTAGTTGGATTCTGAACCACTTCTTGTGATTGACCACCACGGGGTTTGAACTTGTGGATACATGCATAAGAGATGATCGTGATAGCCACTTCAGTATCTCTAGGTCCTTTTTGGACATAAGTTTGACTATTAGAAGTAATTTGATCTCTAACAATCTTTTAAGAAGACGTTTGTTTTCGACGGATATCCGATAGTATTGTGTGTACCTTTGTGGCCTGGTAAAGTTCATCGAACATAGGTAACGTGGAAGCACGTTTTGATATTGCAGTAAACCGGTGTGGTATGGCAGTTCTCGTTTAGTTCTCAGGGTATTTGTTTTGTTGTATAATTTTCAAAAAGATCTTTGGCACTAGATTGTTGTTTTATTGGAAACTGTTTGTTCTACTTCATCACAACCGTGCTAGAAAGTGTGTTTCTGAAGCTTTGATAATAAGTGTATACTCATCATGTGTACTGACTTGTTAATCATTTCTAAAAGGCCTACCTAGTTTCCAGAGGGTCCGGGTGTGGTGGTGATTGTGGGTTTCTTGGACAGTTTTGCTATTGCTTATTTGTCCCCGACAGTTGTATTCGGTTTGATTATCTGATATACGATATTGCCAGGTGCCTACCTGTTTCTGTGAAAATTAGTTTTATTTTCTTATTTTAATACTTTGTTCTGTTCATGATTAGGCTCGATGATGTTTGTTTACTACGCACTTGTGATGTTTAAGTGCATTTAATCAGCAGTTGTGTGATCCACAGTAGTCTATTACTAGACTCTTTAATGTTCAAAAAGTTGTTTCAATTATCGGTGTAACATGAGCGTTATTAGACCTATTTTTTAAGAGATTTTAATAGTTTTGCTCAACTATGACAAGACTTGGCTCAATACAAGTGCCCAAGGAGAGGACAGATGCCCTCCTATATAGACAGATTTTGTTTATTCTTTGCCATTACGTTTTTTTTTAGACTTTAGAGCATTGACATTTTTAGGTATCAAAATTTTAGATTTTTTTTTTAATATCTTGTTAAATTGTGGATGTCACATTTTGTGCTAAGTATAGCAAATAGGTAATCTTTTGTTAATATTGTCAGCGCTCTGCCTCAGCGGCACGCCTTTTGAAGTAAGTTTAACCATCTCCATTTTTCTATTACTCTCAACGTGTGTGAGGACATCTGTGGTTTGGCTGAGTAAATTCATGTTTGTAGAAAATGTGTTTCATATCTCGGCCCGCCAGAGCTGTATACTGCAGGCCTTGACTTTTTAACTCCGTCAGTTTGGGGCGCATTTCTATTTTTCAGAAAAAGACTTTGATTCCTAAATTATTTATTTGGATATTAACCCTTCATTTTTAGAGGGTAAATTAATGTGGAGAATTTCATGTTTTGGAAGCTGAGGTTCGTTTTATCCAATATGAAGTTTTGAAAATAGTTTCGCTTTTTTTAAGCATACGCTCGTAATGGCCGCCATCTTGAAGTCGCATCTTGAATCTTACTCAATTTTTTAACTAGGAAGAGGATCATGTAACATATCAATCTAGGGTAGGATTTTACCAGAAATAATTTTCTTTCATCTCATTTCATTTCTTGACTTGTTTCAAAATTAACAGAGTATTTCTGGAGTTTTCAATTAACTATGCATACTAATGACATATCTCATTATCTCTCTCAAAAATAAATTTATGGAAAAACTGACTTCACCCGTGTATTTCAGATAAAATTCTAGCCCACATTGACATGTCATATGACCCCCGCTGCCTATTTGAAAAATCGAGTAAGATTCAAGATGGCCGACTTCAAGATGGCGGTCATTACGAATGTACCCTCTAAAACATAGCGCATTCACCCAATATCCATTAATGTGTATTCATTTTCCATTATTACATACATTTTATAAATAAACGTGTTTTCCTACTTAGATCACACTACAAATGCTTATTTTTGTGACCCAAACTTTTGGCCACTGCGTCTTCCGTCTTTATGGACGAAAGCACTTTTAATCATGGCTTTAGGTGGTTTCCTGATGTACTCTACCCCTCTACCAAGTCTGGTCAAAAAAAGCGCTTTGAAGAATCGATAGGTTTACTTGTTAGTGTAATAAAGATAGAATATAATCGAAATCACATTTTTTCTAGAACTACTGTAAAAAAATATACGCAAATCGTTCATTTTACCCTCCCCACTATAATCCCAGTCGCGGGGTTTTACAGTTCACGGTCGGAGAAATGGCGGGAAACTCGAAAGAAGCGCCAGCGGCTCGCTTCCGGTATGTTTAAAAATCGATGGCGGACCACCAGAAATCGACGCCAGAGGGCCGACATAAGCAATTCGGACCGCCAGAGTTTTGCTTATGGGGGTTTGAATTATTAACACGAACTCACTGCTTATGCAAGGAAAACATTTATCCAAATCTGCCCTCTTGAACAAAAGAGAAATATTTCTTTTGAATGCTACACTTGGAGCAGGGCATTTACTATATATACCCTTACCACTTTCAGAGACAAAATTTTCACTTTTCGATCAAACTTCATTGAAAGAAGACTATTTTTAACATTTGAATAATATCCAGTATTTGAGCATTTATATATCACTTGAACCAGTCTTCACAAGGTAAATCCAGGGGAGTTTACTCGGTAGGAGAGATCGCTCAAGCCTTGGAAAGACGGGAAGGAAGGGGACTGACATGTTGCGCGTGAAGGACAAGTGAATACGTTACTGGCAGACTCGTCAGTGGAATGCCTGTATTGATAGAAGGTGGTTGCTGAAATTTATCATCAATTTTTTGCGCCTGCGACGGAAGGTAAGTGCTTGAATTTTCATGAATGTTGTTTATATTTTCAAAGGAAATCTTTTACTGTTAAATAATTATAAATCAAGTTGTATCTGAGTCAATTCTTTGTCAGAAACAATGTTGTACGCAGTTCGAAATCATTCTGAAAATTTCCCCCGAGTTTTGGTGTGCGCAATTTCTCCTTCCTAATGAAAATAGTTGGCGCAAACGTGAAGTAGGAGAGACTGCCCTGTACATTCATTTAATACAATGACATGAGAGATTGCGCATTGATCTAAGGTAAGTTAATTATAAATCAGGACTAGATTTCGGTGTCAGTTTTGGTCCTGGCCCACTACTTCATACGTGTTCATTAATCGCCACACAGAGTCAATTATTTCCTTTGTCCACTTACGATTGTATTAGAAAAGTTTATAAACACTACCAAGAGTAAGAAATGTAACATTTAATAGGAATATTCAGGTTGCTTTAGCTGATTAGACTACTTTTTTAAATATAACAACAGTTTATAACGTTTTGAATAATAAGTAGTTTCTATTTCTCATAGACAGTCTCTCATACCTGCTACGTTAAATAAGAAGGACTATTTTGCCGTAGCACCCAAACTGTATCAGTTCCAATATATTAGAAATCCAGTAAAACAAACAACTACTGGTTATACTTGAGATTGAACTACGGTAAACTTTATTACAAGTAATACATGCTCACAACAGAAGTCGACCCTTCAGCAAGCCAGGTTTGTACCGAATACCAGTTGTACTTCTTAATATATAGTAACATGCCCGAATCATACATTAACATCACCAACACTAACTAAGCATGCAATTTCCCAAATCACATGTATTGCCAGTGAAGTAGAAGGTTATAATCCACAAACTACGATAATTAGCAATATAACAAAATCTATCAAAAAAGTATAGAACACAGAATATGTAGAGAATAC
The DNA here is from genome assembly GCA_022664845.1 of Lepisma saccharinum. Taxonomy (NCBI): domain Eukaryota; kingdom Metazoa; phylum Arthropoda; class Insecta; order Zygentoma; family Lepismatidae; genus Lepisma; species Lepisma saccharinum. The sequence continues at coordinate 71,473 of JAGDQP010004851.1, forward strand.
TTGCCTTCCAAAAGAACAAAGTTAATACATCGCAAGCAACATAACGAGATATGTAGATTACCAAAATTTAAGGTGCCATGTTCCAGGGGAAGGGGAGCTAGGGGCTCCGGAACTTCGAATGTCACAAAAATGTACCGGTATATAAAGGCAGTAGTGAGGTTTTAATGGAATATCTTGAAAACGGGAAAAGTCATCAAAATAAAACTTGCACAACATATAACTGACCACAAGTAGTAACAAAAACCATAAGCAGTGTTACTATCTAGGAAGCAGTGTTGCCAACGCAGAACAAAATTACAATTTTTAAATAGCATTATGTACCAATGGAGGACTAAAGTCTTACGTCAGATGCGGTAGGTCGCCATGGTAACCCGCCATGTTAGAATAGAAACAAGCGAGTATAATGCTGTTGGTTTGTAGTGTTCGATATTCAACAACTCGTTATGGTTTTGTGCTTTCTGCCAGATTGTCATCATTACAATGAAAAAAACCACGTGTTTCTTTTTTTTCTGTTTCCAAAGGACTGGAGGTGGAAGGAGCCAATTGCAATGCCATTGAACGGATTTTTTAATACGTTCATATGATCACGAGGATAGTTCACCTTTGGTTGCTAAGTTCTTGATTTTAATTAAAAAAATGTGATAATTATATCTAAGAAGCTTAAACTGAAGTTGCTAATTCGGTTATAGTTAAGCACACACATTCAAGAAGATAAATTCGAGTGCTAGAACGAAACCCTTGTACCCTATGTTCAGCTGTGCAAATTGATATTCTAGGTAAAGTGTACAAGGTATAGCATAAATAAAGATTTCGAAAGGTAATAGTATTTTTGCATGTGTTTCATAACAACATAAATTACCGGAATAAAAATTAGCTACTCACCTCAACTTATTATAAAATTAGCTACTCACCTCATACTGTTCATATGTCCTTTCTTGCACTTTACCTAGCACGTGTATCAAATTTAGGTCATATATAAGCGAATGCACATGTTTGGACTCCACAGCAGCATTTTCTGCTTTTTCAATCTGTTTCCGCTCGTCACCGAAATAATCAACATTTCGAAAAATATTAGGAGCCATTACTTCCACAACTGATTTTCTACCTTTCTGCTATCAAAGTCACTGTTTGTTTAGACTTGGCCTCCGCTGTTGCTATGGTAACCAACCGGATATGGCGTCAAGTCTCGTTCTCCATTAATGCACAGTGGAAAAGTACTGGCAATAGAAAAGAAAATAGTACAAGTTGGTTGCACAGTGTTGCAAACTATGGAAGATATATCACCAACACGCAAATTGCAACACTATAGTACCAGCGTTCACAATGTTATTTTGTTTGTTACTAGTTCCTTTTAAATATATCTTACTTGACACGTGGTTCCATTCGGTGGTGACAATGCTTTCACTATTCCCCAATCTTCGGTAGTATACGTGCTGATTAGCGTTTTTACTGTTATTCCAGATACCAGCATATTGGCCTGTGTCTCCACATATGTATATTTTCTAACCGAGAACTTTCAGCTCATATATCTTCTATAGTTTGCAACACTGTGCAAATAATTTGTACTATTTTCTTTTCTATTGCCAGTACTTTTCCACTGTGCATTAATTGGTATATAATGCTATTTAAAAATTGTAACTTTGTTCTGCGTTGGCAACACTGCTTCCTAGATGGCAACACTGCTTATGGTTTTGTTACTACTTGTGGTCAGTTATATGTTGTGCAAGTTTTATTTTGATGACTTTTCCCGTTTTCAAGATATTCCATTACTGCCTTTATATGCCGGTACATTTTTGTGACATGCGAAGTTTCGGAGCCCCTAGCTCCCCCTCCCCCTTTAGACTTGTATTGTACATGGCAAAAGTTAAGACTGATAGCCTTGTCTTCCACTTAACCATTATACATGGTTATGTGGACCCCTGGACCATGGCACCTTAAATTTTGGTAATCTATATATCCCGTTATGTTGCTTGCGATGTATTAGGTGTGAATAGGATTTGTGTGTTTGAGAACCGTTACACTTTATTGTCGGCACTAAGTGGTGACGTAATTTTGCCACTAGTAAGGTTGTTGTCTTTGTCTGGTCGAGTGTCTAACGGAACCAATCCTACACTGTGACATGTCAACTGACTGATCTGGTTCCGGTAAAGTAGGTATCCATTCATTATTTGCTGTTGTTGAATTAAACCTCGTGTCTTTACCCCAATGTAACTGATGTTTATGGTATACTCGCCCCTAGCAGGAAAGATTGCGCAAATTATTCTTTTAAAATCATTATTATTAAGCATGCAATGAATTATAACAAAAAGTAATAGTATGTAATTGTGTATAAGATACTAAAGAACATACTTTGTAATTTTTGAAAAGTTTGCAAAGTGTCTCGTGGATGGTCTCGTATATAGTCCAGAATAATTATTTTATATAAAGTTGGTGACGGCAATTTCGCTGTTTGCAAATCTACCCCCACCCTATTTTCTTTATTTTGAAGCAAAGTCGAAATATGACAGTGGTCAAGCATTTCATGTTTTTTTTTTTTCGTATGTTTCCACAATTCTCGGTAATACGCACGCGCGGTGTAGTCAGTCGTGAGGAATAACGCGTGGTTCATCTAATTTTTGCTACGCTAAGTGAATGTGTAGCCAATTTATTAATTATTATTAATTTGATTCTTATCTCACACAGGAATTTTAAAAGTATTTATTGTGCATTGAACTCAAATAGTATTGAGACCGATCTAGAAAATACAATATTCAACATTTTTCTATATTTTTTTTTTTCATGAATAGTGTTTACTTCATTTTAATATCTTCGGTCAATTCATGCAAGTGAAAATGAATACGTAACTGAAATATTTAAATAATAACAGCTCAAATAATTGTTTCTAGTTTATTAATCACAATATTAGAAGTAGGTGTTTGTGATGAAAACTGGCTTGATCTTGCCCATGATAGAATCCTATGGCGAAGGTTTGTTACTGCGGCGATGAACTTGTAAGCATGCGTATGCCATCTTGTTGCAACTTCTTTCGCATTTTTTTAAAATGTTAAAGCTTAGCATGGCGAAATTTCAATTTTCTACTTTCCTACACTGGTCGCCATTAAAAATGCAACACCAATAAGGAGTCATCGGATTAATACAAAGCTTGCACAATATACAGAGCATGGAAAATTAAACAACTGATTAGTACGACAGGTCCGTGACGCATCAGAGGCGCCGGGTATACCGTCTAGAAACAGTAATAGAAGGTAGGCCAGAGAGCCATAGTGTAGTGGTAGACATGAGTCTGTGCATATGATCTAAAGATGCCTCGTCGTCGAATGCGGCAGCCTGCCAGCAGGTGTCCGTCTTTGATCGCGGAAAAATTGTTACATATCGCGATTGCGGTTTATCCTTCGGCTACGTTAGTGTCCGTATTGGATGGACTGCTTCCACAGTGCAGCGCATATAGACTCGATGGCTCCACGAAGGCACTACATGCCGGATCCCAACGATCGCGCCATACCACGGGCCGCGAGGACAGACGACTTGTGAATATTGCACTGGCAGATCGAGCAGTCACATCCCGAATACTGGCGCATGCACTTGCGGATGTTGCACAGCGCCTAGTGCCTCTCGAATAGTTCTACGTCGCCTGGGAGAGTGGGGCATATTTGCACGGCACCCATTCCTGCGGCATCCGCATGCAGAGCCGAATGGCAGGACATCCTCTTTCAGACGAACCCCGCTTCTGTCCGTGGCATCATGATGGCCGCATCCGTATCTAGCGGTACCGTGGCACTAGGCTGGGTGTTATGGTGTGGGGGTGCCATTGGATTCCGTGTCCATTAGTGTTTCCCACGCATTGACGGACATGTTACCAGCCAACGAAACACTGACATTGTGTTTGACCCGGCTGTGGTCCCTTTAATGCAAGTCCTGCCGGGAACCATATTCCAGCAGGATAACGTGCGCCCGGATGTAGAACGTGATGTTCTAGCCTTTCTGGCTGGACACGATGTTCCCCAGCTTCCTTGGCCGGCGCGTTCACCTGATATCTCGCCGATTGAAAATGTCTGGCCCATGATTACACAACGCTTCTCTCGTCAGCAACCTCCCCCAGCTACAGTTCATGAACTGTGGCATCGTGTTGAAGATGGATAGCTTGCCATACCCCAGGAGAACATCCAAGGGAACTCTCTATGCCTCGCTGTGTTGCAGTCGTTCTGAACGTCCATGGGGGACCCAAAGGCTACTGACATTCGGCAGTTCTGTTCCGCTGTCAAAAAGTTGTTACGCATCACATAGAGTTGTAAGATTAATCATTTGCTATTTATACCTAACGGTATCTATCTGCCAAAATTTGGGGCTGCTATCCTCTCTCCTTCTTGGTGTTGCATTTTTAATAGCGAGCAGTGTATACGGGCACTCGTACTCACATTATACCTTGCTTAAAAATAGATTATTCATTCATTTAGCATGACTTACGGTAGTAGAAATTCAGAATTTTCACATATCCGAAAATTCTTGTGCGCGTGTCTGGGATGTTACCATTATGCAAACTTATCACAAATATTTATTGGCTGCTACACATAGCATTATTTTGTTATCTGACCTATTTAAAGTTAATCCAATGCATTCATTATTTATGAAGAAGAAAATGCTCACACTTCATAACCCTAATTAGCGGTAACATTTGGTAGATTTACATATTGTAAGGTGATAGAAACCGTAGCAATTCAGAAAAAAAAAAGCTATAGTAAACAAAACTTCAATACACAGAGAATTTACAGTTTGATTTTCACCTTCTTCTCAAAATTAAAGTCTAACATTTACATATTAGTTTTGCCCCTTTTCCTTTATCTGAATGCTTTTAGCGTATTGTGTAAATATGCACATTAACAGGCGTGAGTTGCCCATTTCACTCATTTGTAATCTCTCTTTACCTACACACTCAAGCACACAAACACAAATACATCCATACACAGAAAAAATACAACAAATGCATATGATAGAAGTAAAAACAAAGCGAGAAAAACTAAACATCGCGTAGACAGCCATTTAGACTGTTAGAAAAGAGTCCCACCCCAAAAACAACACAAGACTTGCTAATGCAGAACTATAAAGAGACGATTTTTTAAAGCATAACGGAAGTGGTGTCTATAATGTATTATTCATTCACACATTGAGGAACGTAAACAAGTATAAATAGTCCTTAATATATACCGCCAAAAGACAAAACACAAGCGTTTTAGTAGGTATTTAAGTTGAAATATAGTGTCTGGATTGTCTTTAAGACGTAGACCTAACTGAACAAGCTCTCGCTAATTCATAAAATGTCTTTTGAATTATTTTGCAACTTTGCTTAGATTACGTGGTTAACGTGGTTCCTACGTTCTGCCGTCTCTACAAATTGTAATAATCATGTAAAATCACGATAAAAAAGTAGATATTAATTGTCACGGCTAAGAAATAGCGTGACTACGTAATGTCGCGGCTATGAAAAGTCGCCGCAATGTAGTGTCGCGGCTATGCAGTGTCGCGGCTATGAAATGTCGCTGCTACGTAGTGTCGCCGCTATGAAATGTCGCGGCTACGTAGTGTCGCAGCTATGAAATGTCGTAGCTACGTAGTGTCACAGCTACGAAATGTCTGCTACGTATTGTCGCTCTACGTAGTATCCTGCTATGAAATAGCGTGATACGTGAAAAAAAAATTATCTAGATAGAGATGGAAGATACCTTATAAAGAAAGTAACGATTAAAAGATGCAGATTCTCATCATAAATATTTAGATACTTTAACAGATGCCTGGCTCTAAAATACACAACAAAACAATGCGTTACTTTCATAGAATCCATACAAATTTTCACTCAAGTGTAAATTTCATTTTATGACATAAATATTATTAATCCATTGTTCCAAATAATATGTATTATTAGCCAGTGGCGGCTCGTGGTCAAAATCGTAAGTGAAGTTCATCCAAATCATTAATATACCCATTCTCTATTCATCCCGCATTTCCTGAACTGACTGGTTTACCCGTAATGCCGCTTATCATCATATTAAATGTTGATGAATTAACTGTTAAAAGTTAGGGCCCACTATCCATATGTAAATATAGTTGAAGATGTGATAAACTTCGCCGACGACTGAGCGTTGGAACAACAAACACGCCCAAGAAAATGCAGTACTTTACTAAATTTCATTTACAAGAAGTCATTCGGCAGTGGCAAAGCTAATGATTATGTAGAAGAATTTTCCATTTGTAGAACAGAGAATAAAGTACTAGACTGGCATAGTCTAGTTATACTGTATATTTATTGTTTATTTGTATAAAGGTCATTAACTGAGAAGAGAGTACTAAATAAATGCCTAACTTAAAACTTTCAAATCGAACATTTCACCTTTTAAATGTGAAGTGGGAAGAACGGAATAAACTAAAACACCAGTTGCATGAACTATCGCAGCGTAGGGATTTAAACTGAGACTTTGTCCTCTTTTTCAGAATACTATGCTCATCGACGTAACGTTCTATTATTATAATTTATGGTTTGATACGCACATTTCCAATGCCAGTATTAGACGGATTCAAATGAATGGACATACAGTACATTAGTGACGGGGACCGAACAGCCTTAACTCAGTTGGTAGAGCGTCGGTTTAGCAATCGAAAGGTCTTGGGATTGTTCCCAACGACCGCCATCCTGATCGATTTTTTCGTAAGTCACACTAAGCAAATGCAGGGATTGTACCTCCAAACTTGGGATGGTAGCTACTGAACGAAAGTTGCCTAAATGCCATGCAAAGTCAAAATCAGTTATGAAAATGATATCCCGTGGAAATGCAAGTGGAAAGAATAATTAGGCTTATATTCTAGGTTTTGTAAATGCGGAAAAATTATAGCTTTCTCAACCCAAAAATCATTTGCATAAAGACACAACTAGCATTGAAGGGCCTTTATACATGCTGAGTGCTGATAGTTTAATATTACTATTAGAGGGAGGCAATGGATAGAGAGAAAAATACGAGTGAAATTAGAGGATGGCCTGTTAAAAAAAAAATCTTCGTGACATTTTCCGTTTTCAGGCTCCTTTAAATTCAACTTATTTTCTGCTTCAAAATTTATTATTCGAACAATACATACACAGTGATTTTTCAGATGCAGTGCACAATTTTAGAGTAATGTTTGAAGTTTAGTTTAATTTACGTTTAAATTACTGGCATCTAAGGTCTAAGCTCGTCATACGTCTGAAGAATGGCGTCCATTAGCGAACATTTTATTACACCTAAAGCGAGAGCCGAGATGACGTTCCTTAGTTGCTATTTCATTGGGAAACACCTGCTTTCGAACCCACCAATAGAAAATCTTGGCTGATGTTTTTCCAGTTTTCGCGCTCTCGGCTTGATGCTGGGACAGTTCCTTCCTTTCTTCTACTTTCCCCATCCTGGCCTAATGTAAACTAAACATGACTAAAGGCTATAAACAAAATTCAATTCAAATACACTCGTAACGAGATTGATACTGACTTTCAGGTAATGGTTTTGAAATCTTTAAACGAATAAAAAATCCCGTGCCTCAAACATATTTATTCTTGCTAATAAACGTTCAAGGCAATTAGAGCGTGACCTGTTCAATTAAACTAAGTGGATTTTTCCTTAAGATACAGAGACTATTATATTAGGCCTAATGTGTCAAAATCACACAAAATTACTTTGCTGCTGAAATCAGGAACTCCAAAATAATATTTATTAAGAGAAGTTATAATTAAACCTACAAACTTATAATGACAGCCTAATATATATGGTCTACAGGGTGTCCCAGTCATATGTGCAAATACTTCGGGAGATGATTTGTCACACCAAAATAAGAATAAAAGTATCCATAATAAGAATGGATCAGACAGTAAGATTTTCGCCATTTTATACAAACTACGTAATTTGTTCAGATATATCATCCATAGTTTGCAACATTGCGATTTGTGCTTCAGGTATGTTGTTTATTATCACTAAAGGATGCCAAATACCCAACAACACGACGAAGTGATATTTGAAAATTTTAAACGTTATACCAAGTTGGCAACACTGACAGTTAGTGATCGTGTTTTCCCTCCTGAGATCCACCATGTTGATAGAAACAAATTTCTGGAAACGAAATTTTCATTCAATCCGTCGTTTATGACTTATTGAGAATTATTCATTTTCGTCCCATTGTTAGGGTTGACTTTAGGCTCCAAGTTGGAAAAGCTCTATCTCCAAAACAAAGCGAAATCGGACCCATGATTATAGGAACTTTTATTCTTATTTTGGTGGGACAAATCATCTCCCGAAGTATTTGCGCATATGACTGGGACACCCTGTATATATTTCAATATTTACCAGCAATCCAGCATTGACATCGTAAGCGTGCAATCACTCAGCGAGCTCAACTTCAGACGGAAATGAGATGAATAGAACATCTAAGGTCTCTATTCTAGATGATATTCAGGAATTAATGGAGGACATATGAAAATATCTGTAGAACGCGTTTATTGAACTTGTGCTGGTTCCTTATCAATGATCTGTGGTGAAAGATCACTAGGTGACGTGGACTGGGCATGTATAAATAAGGGTGAAAAAAAGGAACGTAGCGGACGGCATCTTTTAAATCCATATACTCGGACTAAAAATGCAATTTTCACATATGGATAAAGTTTGACGAACATCCCTTTAGTTCCAACCATGACCATCTTCGTAATTCTGCAAATCCATTTCACCACGCCTTACAAATCAGTGAAATCTTTAATATATCGAGTTATCGTAAACTGAAATATTCTACTTCTACCCAGAGTACATTTTAAGTAAGGTTTAACATTTTATAAAAATCAACCATTAACATAGTCATATATTGAGACTGGATTCTATAGCTTAGTCAAGGAGCTCATGCATAAAAACAAAAGTAGAACACTTCAAATTAATTCGTTGTATATAGCATTGTGCGCCTGGATTAACTCACTTGGCACTAGGTCTATTACAGCTCTGACATACATACTTATTCAAGGATATTTGTCTATAAAAACGCCATGTCAAAATCGTCATTCCCTTAAAGAAAAATATTTTCGATTGTTTTCTGAAAATACTCATCAAGAAATACCTTAAATAAATTTCGAACACAACATATGCCCAATAATACTTGCTTAGTTCGCTTTTATATTTCATTAAAAATACATTAATAAAACTTCCTCAAAATGAAGAAACAAATACCTTTCTTCACTATACATACATGAACAAAAGACGAACAATTGTACAGGTACACATGGTGCTGATACAGTGGGGGCAAATTTACTTTACTTGCACACTGAACAGCCGAAACTCGGAAGAGAAGTAACTTCGTTGAAAGTAGATTGCAGGTTCTCTTCCGCTATCCTCAACGCTATCTCGCACTGGCCAATCTAGACGAGCCTGCAGCGTCTAGGTTGTCATGGCAACCAGAAGTTCATCGTCCCCTGAATGGAGGGATATTCACCGCGGTAAAATTGTCCCCACCATAGAAAGAACTTATAGCTAGATTTTTTCGAAGGTATACAAAAGTAACGTTTTCAACTTCATAAGAATACGGTGCCTTCCAGCGCTAGAATATTTACTTATGCTGCATACAAAATTGGAAACAGATTATTTGTTTTTTTTTCTGCTGGAATTTTATTACGCTACTTCATTTTCTTTCAGAAATAATTTTTGTTTATTTAGTCAATGAAAGAACAAAATAACAGGTGAAGTACAGCTTCACTAACTTCACCTGAAAAACCGCTACTGTTATTAGCTCAAATAAAGATGGCTCAAATCAGCGAAACCGGAACACTTAAAAATGCAGAAATTAAGGACAAACATTTGTGAGGATTCTTGGTCGAACGCAAATATACGAGTAAAACAAAAGTTGATACAAAATAGCTGCAAATAAAATGTCTATTAGTGATAAAACTAATATAAACAACCAATATTAACAAGTAACAAAGTTCAATTATATATTAAATACAAAGGTATATGTTGTAAGATACTGCACATTTGTAGCTTTTTAAGCAGGGCAGTATACTGTATGTCGAAAGCAGGAAAAGTTTACCGTTTCTTTGAATAGAATTTCAATAACAACAAATTTTAAAATATTTCATCTGACAACTTCCCTGTACTGTAGTTAAAATACACACACCCATTGGTACGTTGAACAATCTTTCCACTGCTGCACTTGACGGGATACTTTACATTATAGGGATATTCATCATCATATAACATGTGTTAATTCTTTAACACCTTTCTCAGCGTGCTATAACGAGGATTTTATGATGATGATAATGGTATTTTATGATAATGATGAAGTTCATTTTTATCTCACAATACTATGATATTGGTTAGAAAGGAAATGCAATTCTCTTTTAGACCATGGCACTGATAGAGCAACTCAAAATTCTGTTTCATGTAATTTGTGTATATGATGACTAAGTGGATATCTGCTGCTTCATTGCAGTCTCCCCAGAGAGGATTATCTCAGTGCATATCTAACCTTCAAGATGGAAGAACTCTAGAACGGAAATTCGTTCGAAGAGTTTGTGAGAGAGCTTAAGATATTGATACAGAATGGTATACGGGCCAATTAATTGCACTTCTTTAAAGCAGTTCAATAATTATTGACTTTCGTTAAACGATAATAGGAATAAAGACAAACCTTCAAGTCAGTGTGCACGCCACGCGGAGTGAAAGGTATTACAAACAATGCAATATTTACAGTTGGTGTTGCTTAGCGGCTCCACTTTCGCTATAAAG
>JAGDQP010004852.1:0-82238 GCA_022664845.1 Lepisma saccharinum
GTTGCCAGCTCGCGCGAAGTTCCTTTGTTCCTGTTACATGCTGTCACCAAGGAACTTGGCTCATCCGTCTCCCATTTCACACCTTTTTAGGGCTAAAGAACTTGGCTCTACTTTTTGCACCTCTGGTGTTTTTGTTCGGATTGGATTTACTTGCTCCCTACGTTCCATATTTCTCAGGTTCTCCTGTCATTATTTGTTGACGGCAGCACCTATAATTTTGGCTGTCAAGGTTTACCTAGGTACTGTACCTACATACGAATTTTCATCAAAATCGGGCTCTGGAACCTGGCAAGTGTTCCTTGTTAGTAAAAATAAAATCCACCTCCTGAAAATTAATACAAAAATGTAATTTATAACCTCTACCACAAAGATTTAGCTAATTGAATAACAGATTGAAGCTCGTACAAATACAATATAAAATCATTATGACGTCTGGTGTTACGTTTTAAAGAACATTGAGCTCTCACAGTTTTAGTTTCGCAAACGGCAATCCATGGCTTGGAAGGTCGTGATTATAGGATAACGTTAAAACTATACTATTCCGGACTTTCCTGTTCAATATTACTTGTTAGTCTCGTTTACGAATGATAGAAAATCTACTCCAAACTGAACAATGTATGTACTAACTTATCGTCGGTTATTAATAACCTTTGTCGTTTAGCTCAATCAATTTTTAACGAAATATCCATGTGAGTGCGGTTTCCATTGTTTAATAATAAATACTGAAATTAGATATTGGTTATATTTTGGCAAAACTTTTAGTGTCTAAATGGCGTCAGATGATCATAGGATGTACTTTTCTTGTCCGTAGCTGATTGCAGCAAATAATTTGCTTGCTGTGCGTCAGTTTAAAAAAAAAAAAAAGCTTGTAATGATTGCTATATTAGTGGCGGGACAGGGCTAACAAAATGGTTTTGTAATTCCTGCCTCATTGCTTGTTTCATTTGAGGGTAATTGAAGAAAACCCGGTGATAAAGTACAAGAAGAGACCAGAAAAGCAGACAAACAGTGAAATAAAAGTTTAATAGTCAATTCACTTAGTTAAAAAGTTCTTTGTCGACGTTCTAACTATATTGTTTGTCAATTTCAATGGTGTGTAGACTGCAGCAATCTCTTTGCGAGGAAAAAAATGTGTCTGGTACTCTATAACGTTGTTTTATTTGTGCTTTGTCTCCTGAATCTACCGAGGATAGAATATAGACATCAAAATGTCAAGGAGGAAGAGAAGACAGAAAAATAACACGTGCTGTGAAGGGACTTTGGTAATAAGTAAAAGCCGAAAGTAGTGGAACAAACAGCAAAGTTGTAATTTTGGTTAGGTTGACTATTTGTGTTAACGGGCTTATTTTTATGAGCAGAAACAAAGGACAGTCATGTGAAAGGTGAGATTTATCTTTTGAAAAGAACAAGAGCTGAAGAATAATTCTACGAAAAAGGGAACAATAAACAAACAGAGTACCACAATTTTGTAACAATAAAAATTAATAAAAATAAACTAAATTGCTTACTTTAGAAAGAATAAAGCGTCACAATTACATTATTACGTTTTAAGAAGAATGTCTAGTCACTGAAACTGAGTTTAACTAAAACTACTTTTACAATGTTTGTGACTGTATCATCTTGTGTTTCCGCAACAAAATAAAATATGGTGTAATGCATGCTATAAAACAGCTTAGTGCGCCTATAAAGAGAAACATTATCTTTGACTTAAAATTAACAAGGAACAAATTAGCTGTTTTAATGCTGGTATCAGGTTTGTCTGTGAAGTGAAATGTTTCCTCGTAGACTCACCACCCAGAAATGAATGATATGTTATTAATGATTAATGATGTTATTAAGTCATTCTTTTTCTAGCCTGTTTTGACCCCCCCCCCCTTTTTTTCCTTGCTGTTACAGTATGTAGTTTTCTGTTATGTTAGTATAGTTAAGAAGAATCCTGGTTGAAGAGTTGTCTGCCTTCCTTTTGCATTCTAGAGACGTTCTTAAGCGAGGAACTCTTATGTGTCTGTGTTTGTGACTTGTGTCTTGCCAGAAGTCTTAATTTCGAAATCTTTCCTCGTACTTCGTCGGTAATCATCGGAATTCTCAAACGCAATAAACTGCTGCAGCGCGTTCCTAAGTGTTTCTTTCTCTTTATCTCATCTACTTCTTTCTTTTCCGAGAGAAGTTTTTCTAGAGTCTAAGAGAAGAAAGAAAGAAAGAAAAATGTTTGAGTGAGCATTTATAATAGTTGCCACCACCGTAGCAAAGCTTTCTAGATCTGGAAGAATAAGAACCGTGCTACTTTTGTTTGCGGTATGTGTTTGATTCATGCGAACCACTGCAGACTGTAAATAAAACCCTCACATGAGTTCTCATGCACACACACACTAGAGTAGTAATCGCTTCTGGTTCAATGTTGCAAACTCAACAGAAGGACATGGCTCTAAAGTTTAAATTAATGTGTCCATAAGAGTTGCAGTATGCTCCTACAACAATTAGAAAGAGAAATATGCTATTGAATGGTTAATTATGTAGCTCTAGAAAGGAAAGTAACATTTCGACGTGCAAACCCCAACATTCACATATAGCTAGGTAGGTAAACCGGAAAGACGATCTTGAGTAATGTTAACATAAAAATAAAGCTAATATTTTCTGTTAGGTAGAAATTGAACCAGTCGGAAACAAAATCCACACATTTAGAAACACTTAATAAGCTATATGCATATTAATTCTATCAATTCATTAACTTCAATATTCCAACAAGTTCTTTAATGCTATGTAAAGATGTACTAAAATTAACGATAATCTCAGAATTTGGTTATGAAAGTCACTATTACAACTGGGGTATATCTCGGTGTGCGTTGTTGAAGACAAATGTGAAAGTTCTTTTTTTCACTTTATCCTAACAAAACTATATTCTTTTTCTCCGATTGTGTCAAGATTTTATATCCTCAAGGATTTTCATCTTGTGTGTTAATTCCCTATACAGTAAAACCGTTTAGATCTCACGGGTATCATCTCAGAGCTTATTGTTACGGGTAGACAAATGGAAATGAAAGTAGTGGTCTGAAGATGTCAATATAAATAAATGTAGGACTGGCTGTCATTTTCTAGGCGCTTCAAACAATTGAGAATAATGTATCTTATCACTAGTCTAAATGCGCACAAAACTCTAATTATCTAGTTCCTTACAAGGGAAGTAACAATGAGCTCATATCGAAACCTACCGTAAAATTTCACGCAGAGGAACCACAGAAAGACCATACGCAAAAAAAATCAGCTGTTCTTTTGAACTGGAAATACCAAAAATGGCATGTTGAAATGTCGCTCACCACTGTCGGCAACTGCACAATAATAAGTGCATTACCACCCCTTGTAAACTGCGTGTTAATGAGAAAAAGTGAATAACAACAACGTGGGTACATAGTAGACTTAAGGGGAAGTCGTATGGTAGGGTGGACCTTGACGGCGGCCCATCTTGAAACCCGCCATCTTGAACTCAGGTCAAGTTTTTTTAAATAGGAATAGTGATTTTGGACTAGAATTTAATCAGAAAAACAATGGTGACGTTAGTTTTAAGATACGTGTAGGTGGTAAAATGTTACAAGTATATTAATTGTTTAGGTTTCCGTTGTGCACAAACAAGTCCCTTACAATACAACGCCTTCTGAACTGCGTGATAACGATAATAAGTCAATAACAACATGGTGGATATGTATATGAAGTCGAGAGGAAAATCCATGATAAGGGGGAACGTGACGGCGGCCATCTTGAAATCCGCCATGTTGAAGAGACAAATTTTGTAACTAGAAAGAATAGCGTGCGACACCTTATTTTAATAGCAAATGTTCTCACCAGTTCAATGGTACGCTTATTTGTGCTCTATCATTAACCGGTACGAAGTTAGGCCTGTTTTTAATGTGCACTAAACAAAAGAGGTAAGAAACTAACGATAACGAACGCTTCAAGGGATTGCTCAATATGTTCTCCATTCCTGTTTGTTGTTAGCCATTTTGCGTTTCAAGTCACGCCCAACCTTCAGCAAAGTGCTAACTGGAATGTTAACACATGCGGTATAAATTAACATGTTACCCATTTAAAAGAGCGACTTATTGACGTTTGGTACACAATCACAACATCCCTAACTTCGTACTGGATAACAATAGAGCAAAAATAGGCATACCATTGGATTAGTGAGAACATTTGCTATTAACATGAAGTGTCGTACGCTATGCTTTCTAGTTACAAAATTTGTGTCTGATTCAATATGGCGGATTTCAAGATGACCGTCTTCACATTCCCCCTTATAATGGACTTTCCTCTCGACTTCATATATAACCACCATGTTGTTATTGACTAATTATCGTTAACACGCAGTTTAGAAGGCGTTGTATTTTAAGAGACTTGTGCACAACAGAAACATAAACAACTAATATGCCTGTAACATTTTACCACCTACACGTATCTTAAAACTAACGTCACCATTGTTTTTCTGATTAAATTCTAGTCCAAAATCACTATTCCTATTTTAAAAAACTTGACCTGAGTTCAAGATGGCGGGTTTCAAGATGGGCCGCCGTCAAGGTCCACCCTACCACACGACTTCCCCCTAGGTCTAGTATATACCCACATTATTGTAATTCACTTTTTCTCATTAACACGCAGTTTACAAGGGGTAGTAATGCACTTATTATTGTGCACTTGCCGACAATGGTGAGCAACATTTCAACATGCCATTTTTTGTATTTCCAGTTCAAAAGAGCAGCTGATTTTTTGCGTATGGTCTTTCTGTGGGACTTCATTCCTCTGCGTTAATTTTACGGTAGGTTTCGATATGAGCTCATTGTTACTTCCCTTGTTAGGACAGAGAAAAGGATACTTAAGGTGGTGTGTTATATGTTCCTCGGTTAGTACCTAATTGTTCAAGTTCCTTTTCAATTACTTTTCTTTGTGACTGGGCAAATATTGAATATTCAATTTTTGAATTTATTTTATGATTTTTAGGCATCTATAGTTCAGGCCAAGTGTTGGATGATCAACATCCAATTTGTGTGCAAACTCCAGTACAATTCGGTGTGATCCTTATTAAACGAATCATTCAAATCAACAGAGTTATTGGATGGAGGTAGAGAGTGAACCACGAAGCTTATTTTTAGGCTGTATAGTTATTTTTTCTATATAGTTTACATTTATGGGCCAGAGATCTAGACCATTAACATGGTTGAAGAATCACGTGACTTGGCGAAAACTATTCCGGATTTTGTCTAGGTGTTTTTCTGGTAGAACGGAGAAAAATCTTGAAAAATCTTAGTCAGTATGGCAACAATAGATCTTGAACGTGTGTGTCCCCCAATGCCGATTCGACGTCCGTGATTGTAACTTCCAGACCATGATTGCTGGAGGAAGATGTACAGTCTGAACGGAATTTTGCGACGCAACGGCATGGTTCAGTCGCTTTCTAACACTTCACCAAATACTGAATGTTTCGAAATATCCCAGATGAGGAATACATCCGTTTAATATGTTATATTATTTAAAAGTAATCTAAAGTTTACTTTCTTCCTTGTTTATTATTATTTTTTTTACTATACCTTATTCCACTAGAAAGAACTGAAGAAGAAACTTCTGTATTTCACAGAATAAATTTCAAGATTATATGTGACATATTGAATATTTTAACCATCAGCACCACCCGGTCAAAACGCGGCAAGTCCGATATATAATGTCTTCTACCTCTATGTAAGGTTTCCCGGGTTCAATTCCCACTTGTGTGGTCTCTTGGTGTTTGAATACCACTTTTAGCCGGAACCTTTAGTCGAAGTCTCAATTAAAGTCTTCAGACGAGGAAGAAGTAACACTCAAAGGACCCGCGGAGGTTTCTTACCGCAAAAAATATGAAAGAGCAAAGATACTCTTTGTACTCTGCCTGCAGCAATGAAACCTACCAAGTGCTATCATTTGTTAAGAGATCGTACACAGGTGTTAGTCCTGTCTCAAGTGTTTGCATGGGGTCTCACCCAATAGACTATACGTAAAGAATGTAATGTCCTGCGTGAGTTTCTTACAAAGGTTTTCTCTTTGTTATGCTTATTGCTAATAGAAAATAACTAAAAAAGAAGAAGAATATAAGTACAGCAAAAAATAAGGAGACAAACGTACATAGTGTGAGAAACGTTCTCACACACAACAGCAACAACCAGAGCTACTTTCTTTCGCTCTCTTTCTATTGAGAGTGAAAGTGGAGTCATGATGCTGGTTGCATTAGCAATTCTATGCGAAAATTTACTGCTACCTTTTAACAGCTATTAATTTATCCTTCTTATGTTTTGTCCACGCTGACGTTCACAATAGATGATGGCACTCGATAAGTCCATCAAGTAAAGAAAAGTTCTTGTGAGATCTTTCTCTCTTTCTTACTGACAGCGCTTACGAAGATATCCTGTATGGTCGGTCACAATTGCCAACTCACTTCCAGTGTTTCTAAGTGAGTGAGTGAATTGTTATTAACGTCTTAAGCGAGTTGATGAGCTTCTAAGAACGGGACTTATAGTTTTTGGTAAAGTGAGCTCCGAACCACTACGTTCAATGGACTCCGACGGGAATTGAACCAGTAACCACACGCACAGAAAGTAAGCGCACTAACCTCTCGGCTACCTCGAGGTCTATGTTTCTAGGTGTTGGAATCGATAACTGGAACAGATACTCTATTCTTAGTTATCAGTTTGCTACAGAATATCATAGGTTGCTATCGAGATTTCCTGTATAAAAATGGATGTGGAATGTCGTATCTATTAATGCAGTTTACATAATTGGTAGTACTATAGTATATCAGTTCACTGGTAGTTGCATCCCTTATGCGTAAACTGTATTGCAATGGATACCTGCTTAATTAGCATAAATATATGCCTCGACACGTGATGGCTAAACAAATAAAGAATAACACAATTAGGTCAGTAAACAATAGAATTGACATCTTTAGGAGATTGACGCACAAAATACAACAATATTGTTAAAATGACGACTAAATGATGGGATTTAAATCTGAATCCACAGCAAGAAACTTCATAGACATAATAAAGAAAATATCACTGTTTTAATCGTGGAAATGTAAGTGCTTATAATCGGTGTCCGGAACTACATCTGAAAAATACCTAAATACAAAGGCGGTTCAGAAAGAAATCGAAATGGAGAAAATAGTAATACTACTGTAATTTGTCTCTTTCAAAATATTCCAAAGTGTAATTATTGTGTTATGCTAAGGTGGAACGTGTTGACGTAGTCTACCGCGCAATTTAAATAAAACATTTCATTGAACGAAACATTTATTGTGTGAGCAGTATGTCCTTTTTATTATATTCTTTCATATGTTTTGATATTCTGTGTTCTTGTTTATTAGCGACTAGTAGGATTACGGTTTTACGATAGTAATTATTGGATTAATGGACTCATATGTCGCTAAGTAATTTTGATGAGTCGTCAGTGACAAAAGGTCTATTTAAGCTTTAGGGAATAGGTCAAGCTATATGTGAATATTTGCAACCGCGGGTGGTTAAACAATTTGGTACTCGATTTGAAGGTTCTCAATGTGTTCTCCTAGCATCTGCTATCTTAGTTTGGAACTCATTGTGTAATAATAAATAGTGTTTTATCTCAACCTATTGTTCCTCGCTCCCGTCTTATTTCAAGTATTCTTTTCGGAACTACTATAGTTGAACAGTTACATGTTGAAAAAATATGTACTGAAACATTGCAACGTATCAATAAACAATAGCAGACGTAAACTAACACAAGTTGCTGATATGTGTACTAATACCGAGCAGCCGTAGCTCAGTTAGTAGAGCGCTGACCTAGCAATTGGAAGGTCCTGCGAAAAATATCAGCGACCGCCCATCCTGACTGAATTTTTCCTCAGTTACACCGGACGAATAGACCACAAAAGTCTTCTGTCAGATCCGGTTGGTTGTCATGGTAACCCGCCATGTTCAAGTCTAAACAACAGTGGTTGGTTTATGTAGTTTCTTCGATAATAATAATTCATCATGGGTATGTGCTTCGTACCAGATTGCAAACGTTACAGTGAGAGAGAGACACGTCGCTTTAAAAGGATGAAAACCAGAAAAAGAAAAAAAAAGTCAGCCATTACTTCCACAAGTTACTGTCTACGTTCCTACCATCTAACTTACTTGACTGTTCACTGTTGTTTAGACTTGACCCCGCCGCTGCTATGGCAACCAACCGGATATGGCGCCAAGCCTTTAGTCCTCCATTGTACCTAATATTAGACCCTAGCCGACTACAATCCAACATTTCCCAGGTTTACCTAAAGGTCAAACGTCAAAGTAATTTACAATTCAGAAGTACCACCCAGCCCCGTGTTCTAGGTGGTAACATCGCGGACTTCGGATCGGCAATGGGTAGATACGCGGGTTCAAACCACGCGGTAGGTCAACCTGACTGATAAGTAACACTTCGTACCTTTGAATCCGGAATGACGAAATGCGACACATATTCTGAAAGAGCCAGTCCTAATTATGATGCATATGGATTCCCAGCGTCAGTCAACAATCGGTTCGGGAGTTAAGTTAACATAGGAATCCATAGGAAATGCCACGTCTAGGCATTTTCTTGACGTCTCTTTCCGCTAAACTGAATATAGGCAATAACTGGAATAGAGCAAAACAGTGTTCCTGCGGATCGAAAGAAGATCCTCCTGCTCATGAACTCGTGGTCTGCAAACAAGAATGACGCCCTTAAACCCGTAGATGTTGATTTCAAGAAGAGTCTGATTTCTGGAGGATGTACAGGAAAGATTCAACCATTGGATATGCACTTCTTCAGGCAGTACAAGTCATTCATCCGCTATGTAACTGACACACTGGTGTTGATGAGTGATGTGAACATCAGGCACTGTGACCGATTCCTGGCATTGTACTCGTTCACGATCTATCAGTTCAGCGCTCCCAATTCAAGAACTTAATTCGGTACGCTTTCTACAAAGCTGATTACTTGGACGAAGCATCGGGAATGTGGATTTGCCCTCATGATTGCTGTTTTTACTAAATCGGCAGTGACATATGTTCCAAGTGTAATGAGTTAGCTTTTGTCAAATGTGCACACTGTGAGCAAACTTTCTGTGCTTCTCATGCTCTGTTTCTCGATCTGCACATCGATTGTTCTCTGTATATGCTTCTAACATGCCTTCAATAACAATCCTTTGATTTAAACCAAATTCAGTCTTGTTGTCTGTTTGAATGCTGTCTTCCATTTGCCTCTTGTGATTTATAGATTGTATGGTTTCTATGTAGCACATTACATAAGGTTAGCAGAAAGAGACGTCAAGGAAATGCCTAGACGTGGTATTTCCTATTTATTCCTATGTTAACTTTATAGGCTCATAACTCCCGAACCCATTGCTGACTGACGCTGGGAATCCATATGCATCATAATTAGAACTGGCTCTTTCAGGATATGTGTCGCATTTCGCCATTCCGTATTCAAAGGAGCGAAGTGTTACTTGTGAGGTTTTCCAGGGTTTTCTTCAGCAGGCGAAGGTAAGTTTAGTATGTTATAGTTCTCACGCTGTACCATCCGGAGTGCCGGACGAGTGGTCTGCGGCGGTAGGTCATGGGCTCGAAGGTCCCAGGTTCGAGTCCCGCAGGGGCATGGTGTGGATTTTAGCAGCTAAAGGTGAATCGTGACGGTCCGAAGTCCAAAGTTACTAGATTGGTCCATATGAAAATAAAGTCTACCAAAGTTTTACCAGCCGGAGTCTAATCAAGGACAAGCAACATAAATAGCTCGCGGAAACACTCCTGTCATTGGTTACTGGCAACGTAACGCAATAGAAACCATCTTCGCTGTTGCCACGGTGAGTTAATACAGTAATACCATCTGTTTAACAACATATTATATCAAACAGTTTTAAAATACATGCACTGTAGCTGATTATAGGAAGAAAGGCGTAAGCTATATCTCTATGTACAGTTTTGTGTGCTGTAGAGAGGATGATATGTGAGAGACGAAACTGGCAAAAGCGTGACCATGTGCTTTCAAGTCACTAGTAGTTAAAATGAGAAGAAAATTAGTAAAATTCTGGCTAATACTTTCCCCACCCTCTACCGACCCCATCCGGCCTATGCCAAAATATCTTAAATGCAGTCAACTAATACACTGTGCCGTATCAATCGGTATGAATATACAAAGCAGACATAACTCACACAAGTTGTTGATAATATTTACACGAGAACATTGACGAAAAGGTCAGGCGCTCAGCTGAAGAAAAACGCGTAAGCTTGTAATTTTGTTAATTTATGAGCCATTTTTTTCATACCTTCGCAATACGTGTTGGCACCTACATTTTTCTATACGATTTGTGTTTGATATTTTCAAGAGTACATTGGAAAATGAGGGTATGTTTCAGTAGGACAAAACTGCCCTTTTTTCGAGTGAGAGTATGACAGGCCATTGGCCACATTCATTGAATGCCTTTACCAGTTTATTGTTTTCAGCTTCAAATCTGCAACAACTTAGGCACAAAAGAAATCCTGAGCGAATGATCACGCAGGACATATCGTAACACACGAGAAGTAATAGAAGAGAAAATGTTAGCCTTTTGTCCTATCTCTTCCAGCTTTCTCAGATTTCACAACTTGGGCACTGCAACTTGGGCACTGCAACTTGGGCACTGGCCGACTCCTTGTCGCATCCTTTTCCCTATCGTATCATGGTCTGAGCCATAGATGACTAATAGCCTAAATAAATAACATAAAAATCATTACGTCATCAAATATTGTTTGTATGCTATTGTGACATTGAAGGTGAATCAGGCCCCTTTTATGCACGGCGATTCTATCGCGCGGTAAGAAAGCAGCAAAAACCGTCCGTTCCGTAAAACGATGTAAGCTAATGGATGCTTTTATACACTCGCGCGATATTTTCTGCCTTGCGATCTGAAAACTATGTCGTCGTATTCTACAGATCGAAGCCCTGCGGCACGTTCTAATTACGTTGATTTCAATTGCGATGTTTATGCAATCACGCGGTGTGGATTTTGCCGCGGAAATGTTGCCAGGCGTTCTTGGTAAACAGAAAAACAATTTATGTGATTCGTAAGTTTAAAAGCACAAAACATGAAAAAAACATATAAATATAGTGACATCATTATTTGATCACATTGTTAATATAAACTTTTGCACAACACACCTCAGCACGTTTAAACATCAAAAACATATTTTAAAGAACAGACAGGGACTTAAATTAGCAACGCGTACTGTTTCAATGTGCAATATCAGTGTTTCATCTCATTGGCACGCTGGCATAGTTGGTTAAGGCAAGTTTCTTGTAAATCTTTATAATTTTGCCGGCGAGGGCACGAACTCCACAGTCAGAGAAAGTTTTATTTTTATTTTCACGAAACGCAATTAAACCTATTAATATTAATACGGTAATATTAATAGGTTTAATAGTTCTAGTTTAGATTTTTGCTTCTGATATGAGTTTCTTCTACAACGATATTATAATGTTCCACGTGTTTGAGCACGAGTTTCACATTCGCAGTGTAAGCATTGTAGTAACGTGAGTACTACAAAAAGTGTAAAACAAGTGACGCAATGTAAATAAACAGTGCAACACAAACAAGCAGACGACACCACCAGTTTCATCAAAGAATCAACAGACTGAGCTACCATCATTAGAGGAGGAGCTCGGAGGACCACACCGCAGGAGGGCTATAAAACCCCGACGCATCCTTATAATTCATCACTCGCCAGGGTGGTCGCATCTCTCCTCTCCTTAGCTCGTGCATACACAGTTAGCTGTCCGACTGGTATGCTCTTTCTAATCCAGCACATACAGTTAGCTGTCGGACTGATGTGCTACTCCTTAACCTACACACACAATTAGCTGTCGGATTGGTGTGCTACAAACTCAAACCTTGTACACAGTTTTCTGTCGGACTGGTACACCCTTGACACATAGTTAGCTATCAGACCGATCCTATCCTAGCTCACTTCTACGAGACATCTCCTCCTCCGAAGAAGAAGTCATAAAGTGTTACGCTATAACTCAACCATTTTGTAAATACCCTGGTATGGGACGCTCTTTTTGTTAAATTATCGGGACCTATATTTATTTTGTAATAAAACTGATGATGGGCAAAAACCACGATTCCCGTGTATCTCTTCGACTCTACCTAAACGTTACCCAGAAAACAATAGAACGTTACGATTCTAACTTACTATTCCTGATATCTAGCATATTATATTCCTAATGCATATTCACATATTTATGTGCATGTGCATGTGTGCATGTGTGAATTTATTTATTATATTCAGGCGTAAGACTCAGCCGGGATATGGTGGGGTAAAAGGATACTGGAAGGAGACGGCCAGGCCCTAAGTTCAAGATACTATCCCTGTTTTTGCCTGGTGTGACAGAACAAACCCTAGAGAATCCTCAGTCAGAATAGGCGGCCGCTGATATCGACATACACCTTCCGAGTGCGAAGCCAACTGATTTACGGCCTTTCTATATCGTTTCTAGTTCACATTTTAAAAGATAGACAGAAATAGTTATTGAATTGTAATAACTTTCACTATATACCATAACTTCTCTATAATACAGAATGTGCAAAACCCGGACGAAACTTGTCAAGGGATTTTCCCATGGTATCCTATGGTCACACTAGGCAAATGGTGGAATGGTACGAATTTCATTCCATATTCATTCCAGAGAGACCAGTTACTTCTTGGTGCATACTGTACATTACTTACTTACTCTATGCCTTACGGAACTCATAAGTTCATCGCCGCAGTAACAAACATTCGTCATATGCTTCTATCCTGGGCAAGATCAAGATACTGTACATATGTTTAAGAAATAAACGGAATATTTATAATTCTTGCTTAGTAAAAACTTCCTCTATACATGCATTCCAATTTAATTCAGTGAGATATTTACAAACAGTCTCTTCATTTTAATTATTTGCACGAAGCATCGAGCTCTAGGTAACGATACTGGAGTGACTGCTTAGTGTCAAGAGATGGACGTCAGAGCAAATTTTTAATCTCGTTTGTCTACTTCCAATCTAAACCAATATGGGCCAAATTTTCTGTTCTAACTCAGTATTTTACGCTTTTTATCACTGTGCAGCCGTTTTATTTTTAAGTTTTAATTCCGGAGTTATTCATATAATAGTATTCAGTACTCTGTATGTAATAGAAAATAGTGCAAAGAATATTTACATCTTTTGTAGGAATTAAGAAAAGTACTGAGTTAGTACAGAAAATTTGATCATATTGGTTTAGACTGGTAGGGAACAAACGAGATTAAATGTCCTCTCCGCTTCCTGCCTTCATATGAAATTTTCAATGGCAGCAGTCAGTCCAGTATTGATTTTAGATAGAGGTCATTGGCACGAAGCGTAATTCGATTCATTACCAGGAAACATAAATTCCTAGTTCATTGCTACCCCATGGATTACGTCTTAAAAAGTAAATAATAATATCTTTGAAAACTAGTTCCCCCTCAAAGAACACACATCCTCCGGGGGTGAAAGTGTCTGTATTCATCACAACTCATACATTAAGTACGTCTGAGGACTGAATATTAAGTTTGTCAGTGATATTGGTTTCTCCAATTCAGTACGGTATAGTTTTTAGATCAAGAATTCTCTGTTTTGTTTATAACTTGTACAGTTTTCCAGAATATGTTTGACACTCTCATATTTTCCTGATCATATATACACAAAGGTGATCGTTTTACTTTGATTTTATTTAATTTAAGAGAGAATTAAATATTTTATGTTTTATTCTTGCACAACACATGGATACAACTACGTACTATCGAATGCAAAAAAGAAAAAGCACTGGCAACACTGTATCAACACACTTACTTTCATTCTCTTCTTCACTAGCTCACGAGACAAGTCGTACGTGCATAAAAAGGTACAAAAGAAACCGCGCGGCAGCCAAATTCTTTGTCGCGCGACAGAATCGTCGTGAATAAAAGGGGCCTAAGAAGGACGACACAGGGGAGAAGTGGGAAAGAAACGACCCTATCATTAACGTAAGGTAGTAAGTTGATATTTGCCGTATGAAACGTCTGTCAGGTAGCCGACTCCGAAATTTGAATCCGGACCCGCCTTGACGTACTGAATGTACCCTCTGCCCAGATACACACAAGTTGCTGATGACATTTTACAAAATCGAATTGTTAAATGTATAAAGACGGTCAAACGGAAATGTCCACTGAGTTCAGCATTTATAAACAGAAAATGTGTTATATGATATATCGATCTGACGTTGAATTTTGCAGAAAATTACGGAAAGGAATAGTGGTAGATAGAATCTATACGAGTAGAGATGTTCGCAATTTTATTTCTTGCAAATGGCTCAAAATAATTTATAAAAAACTTGCCTAAACTTTATTTTGCTTTGGACCACTGTAGTCACTGTGACTTCGGAAGTTCGGTCTGTCCAGATAAGAGTGCAATACTTTTCAAAAAATATGTAAACAACTTGCCCCACCGGGATTTGAACTTTAGATAATTGAATTTATTTATTTATACACATGATTTTAGGTACAGAATTATACAAGATTTTAAACCAAAACAAACCGTAGAAAAATAAAAAAAAAAGTTTGCAATGATGATAAACTGGTTTATGTACTGCTTGAAGACTCTTTTAATAGAAACATTGAAACTGGAGAAACATGTTGTACGACATAATACTTTCTCTCGCGGGAAGGGGAGTATAATTAATTATTTCATAACTAAGATCGTTGTTGAGTAGTTTTTATCATGTTACTATAGCAAACCGAAGCAGTAATTATGATCAAGAAAATTAGAAATATCGACATCCCACTAAAATAAAAAGAGAAAGAATGGTAAATTCAGAATAACAAATAAATTACTGTTCTCTAGTGAATTATTTGCCTTCATTTTACCCTGTCAAACAGGTCATGCCGCAAATATTTTAATCACTAAATTGAACTCGTTCTTTCATCTTACGCGCATATGAATGTAGTTTACCATTAAAAAAAAATCTTCATTTGTATTTAATTCAACTGCGTGTGTCTGTCCTTTCCTATCTTAAAGTGAATAGATTTAAGAATATCTTAATTGTATCTGTCCATTTTCTGTTTGCATTTAAGTTCTGTTTTACCCTTGGACCTTTTTTCTTCTTCTATCCGAACACTTGCCAGCGTGTCATCCGGAATTTGAATTTTATTTAACGCCTTTAGGCAAGTTTGGCTCAGGATGGATGGATGATAGTGGAAGTGAGAGGAAACAGGAGAACCCCGAGAAAACCCACGCACACGATGTTTGTCCATCATAAAACCACATGACATCCGAGATCGAACCAAAGATCTCAGGCACCAGAGGGTGAGCGCTCTACCACTCAACCACCGCTGTCCTCCTGAGTGTCATCCTGCAAGCTCCCTACAGCTCGTGTTGAAGGCTGAACTATAGACTGAACACCTTCCATCAGATGACTGTGAATTGAGAATTCATTCTTCTAGAAGAGTTTTAGCCAGAGCAGGTATGGTAGTCCTATTTGCTGCTGGAATCTGCAATGCAGTGCCAATTCATACCATACGTGTTCCGTGGGATAGAGGAATGTCAGGCCAGTTCATTTCGCCAGCCTCCTTCTTCGTAAACCATTCTACTCCAGCCTTCGTTTTGTTATTGTTGTTGTTATTGCATTGTTATTGTGTTGGTAAAGGAAAGAACAAACTGTTCCTGTAAACTAGGAAGCATAGTATTTGACAGTACAAAATGTTCTTGTTGCCTTGAGGATTCAGATTTCGAAACAGTTTAGCAAATGCTCCGGGTCTCTTCGATGAGGAACACTCCCACAAGGCATTGTTTGTTCATATGAATATCTTCTCTAAGCATCTTCCAATATATTATTCGGCTATTCTCATTTAAACCTGCACGCAGTATTCATAGTAATTCTACACAGTAAAAAATGACTTTTTAAGATTGAGAAAAAAGTTCTTATCGGTGTAGCGAAAAACAATTTCCCTAGAAATGAGATCAGCATTCTCATTTAAAGGATAATGAGAACATGCCGGTTTGGAAATGAGATCAGTGAATTACACAATTGAAAGAAGTGCTGAATTGTAACTCCAAAAAGGATTTGTTCTGCAAGCAATACTCAATCTCTTTTTAACCTTGCCTACTTCAACGTATTTATAGATCTAGCCACAGAACATTGTTCCTGTATTTTTTCAAGAAAAGTTTTCCTAGGCAATTTTTCCAGTTATGTTCCCTACAAAAAGTTCAAATTATAAGGGTTTTTGTTGTTTTTGTTATTAAGAAAACCCATCCCCAGTAGCATACATACATGTTTTCAACGTTGATTAACCGTTATAGGTTGACAAAATTCGTTTATTTTTAAACCATATTTCAACAAAGACGTTAATACAAGGTGTATTCAATATCTTATTTTCAACTATGGTATAATAGATTTTCTTTAATGCATTTCTTACTAATGTTATGTCAAAAAATATAATTAAGAGCTAATTGAATGACACAAACTAAGTTTCGTGTTCTCATATGCACGTTGAAATCAGATTGAATTTTAAACCATATTTCAACAAAGTTAGAATTTCGATGATACTAACATTCATACTCTGTGTCCTAGATTTCGTTTCACACTTACATTTCTAATTTAATTGCTTAAACATAATAATTGAAAGCATATATAATGAAAATAACTATATTTTTCATGTTTTCATTTGCATGTTGAAAACAGGTTTAATTTAAAACTATATTTTAACGAACATTTAATTTCAACCATACAGTAAAACAGTAGTGGGCTCTACAGCAGGATTCTTGGATAAGTAGTCGACGCGTCGAGCTACCAACGAGAAGTACAGAACGTTCCTGTGTTCTAACCTCACAGCAGCCGCTCGGGTTATTTACTTTTGGAAAATTAACAGCGTATATCATGATAAAAGCAACGGATAAAATGAAACCAAATGTGTTTATACCGATTGACAGCATTCATGCTATGTTTTGGCCAACTAAACCCGATTTTTCACCGTTTCTTGTCAACCATTATTCAACGTCGAATAAACCGTTGAACAGGCGGACATTTCGGTATATTTACAACGTTAACATAACGTTTAATCTACTTATTTTCAACGTTTGTGCTATTGGGGATTTAGCACCTTGCATAAAAGAAAAAAAAATGTACTTAAACTTACAACTTGTAGTATTGTTATCTCGATGACATAATCAAAAGACTAAATTACAGACTCAGCACTCGTAACTCGATTTTCCTTTGATAGAAGTCATATTTATGACAGACCATTCGTGGAATACCCAGTGTAGAGGTTACCCAAGAATGTCACTTCCTCTTGGTGATTGATCTATTCTGTTCAATAAATGTGCAGGCCTGATTCTATTAATCGAATATATGTATATAGTCAAGAAACGTAAGTTTATTCAGTTTTTGTTTGATAACACTGGTTAACAAAATTAAGAGTCAAAACCTTTTTTGGAAATGAGTCCGAAATATATTTTTTAAAGGGCGTTGAGTTTAAAAATGACCACCGTTTGTCACCATCACCCACCATGTTGTTATAACTGATATGGATATTTGTAACTGAAGAGTGAGTCGAAAGCTATATTACAGCCTTGAAGTTCACAAACCATCAAGGAAATAAAGCATCGAAGTATATAAATATAGAATTGTGGGAAAGGGCTGCATTTTGGAGTAGAATATCGATGTGTCCGCCATCTTGTAATCCACCATATCGGATGGAGGTCATATTTTTCTAATGAGAAGTGGGTCGTGTGACGTGTCAAACAATACGGAAATATTCCTAGGAAGCCATTCCATATGTTAGATTTCACTTAAATGTTATGGTGTTGGAGTTAAGACGCTGCTGGATAAATGAACACACATGTACTGCAAATTTTAAGTAAAGTTAACTCAAATACCGTAAGAGGAAGGTCAAATTTAACAACTGCAATGACTTTCTGGAAACATTCTCGTTTTGTTTGATATGTCACACGACCTTCTTACCATTTGGAAAAATTGATTCCATCCAATATGGACGATTTCAAGATGGCGAACACATTGATCATCTACTCCAAAATGTAGCTCTTTCCCACCATTTTACATTTGTATATTACAATTATTCATTTCCTTGGCGTTTTGCAAACTACAGGTAGGACAGTATAGTATTTATCTTCCTATTACATGTGCATACAATTAGTGACAAAATGGTATTTGAGGCCACTTTTTAAACGTCAATTTCGACTTCAGCACACTGAAATACAGACAGGATGCCTACAATATTTTTTTTTTACATTTCTTTTCATTGTTGACCAATGTAATTTTACAGCAGGTTCAAATTTCTAGTTAAAGAACAGTATGCCAATACTTGTCAAATATGTTCACATTTATTGTCGGCGTTGGTTATGACATCTCTACCTATAGATTGATATAGATGTCGTATTTCCTGTAGGAGAGATGCCACATACTAGGAATAGATGTCCTATTGTTAAGTGACATAGCTAGAGGCTGACAAAAGTGTTTTTTTTTTTAATAAAATCGTTTTCATAATCTCAAAAATCGTTTTTAGTGGTCTTATTTCTTTTTGCCCATTGAAACTTGTTTTTGCTTTTTTGCATTTACAGTATATCTGTTTCTTAAGAATCCTGTCGCACATGTTAAACTCTACAATTACAAATTTTGTTCATTAATATATTTTTGGTTCATTCATAAAAAATTCTTCATACTTATATTCCTGTGCTCTCTCTCTCGTAGACACACTCTATTTCGACATTATGTTGCTCTATACTTCATTTAGTAACATTCAAATCTCAAACTTTAACCACAACCAAGCAGACAACAAATTGTACTTGAATAGAAAAGGTCAAAGGAAAAGCATAAGTCAGGTATTCTCGATATCGAACAAGACTCGTTTGAGACAGTGTGGTATTCTTCGTTGTAAATATTGTCTGCTACTAAAATAAAAGCAATCCGATATTTCTCGTTAATCAACATTTTGACGTAAAATTTAAGAAATTAAATTTGTTGGGAAGGTCGTTTTATTCATGAATTCTTGTTAATTTGCCACTTAAGCGGTAATACTCGAGCACCAGTTATGTTATTACTTAAAAATACTGAAATTCACGTTATTCACGTATGCGAAGTTGGCCTGCCTCAACTTATAGCATTGATAAATGTGACAACAAATGTGACTTCGGAGCAAGGTCGATTTGTATGAGCACTTGGAGGGGAGCTTTAAAGTTGCACAACGGAAAAAACTCTTGATACTGATGTTCTTATAACAGAGCAGGACTTCTCTGAGAGACGACGTCCCAGAACCCGAACCTGCTGACCACTGCCTTAACCTCTAAGTAGGCGCGCCTGTATTTGTGACAAAAGTAATCGCATGGGAGTCCAGAGGACCTCAATTCTACTTCTCCTATTTCTTCTCAATTTTAGTTTTCATTAGCGAAAATATTTTTAATTCTATTTTTGGAAATATACGAATGATTTTAAGTTTTTTTTATCAGTGTTTTGTTAATATAAATGACAGTATAAATTGAAAACTTTAAAACTGAATTTGTTTCCTCCGTGTCCTTTCCATCCCTATTCCTTCACAACTTTACACGTAAGTCTGATTTATTTGTGCATTCGATTATGATCTAAAACAAGGCACCACAGAACGAAACTAGTGTCACAAATGAAATATCACCTCCAGTTTCATATAAAAACTTGAATATAACGAAACAGCATACCAATATACTGTCAATTAGTTTTGTGAGACAGCCTTTTGCCATATTTATATTTATTTTAAAATATTATAAATGTAATGTTATTGGCTTTATGATTAAGAGCTTTAGCTAAGAATTGTATTTACATAAGTGTATGTTGGTTGCTTTGGAGGGACAGAAATTACAGGTAGTTGCAATTTTTAACTAGTTTTGGGAATGATTTTGTTACTTAATTGTAATAGCTGTTTTTTTACTCACGTCCACAGAACCAGAGTGTTTTTGGTTACAGTTACGAGACAGCGTTTTGTTATATGTGTAGTTTAGTAAAACAACTATTTGTTATTTAAAATACTATGTAATGTTGTTGGGTTTTACTAGGATGCGATAATTAAAATATGTGAAATTAAGGAGTTTGAATATTGTTTTAGACAATGAAATTGAAGGCATAATAATTATCATAACGACAGATTATTAGTTATTGTAGCATTACAAAGTTAATGTTTAAAATTTAAATGATTTAATACTTAAGGCAATTAATAAATAAGTTTTTTTTTGTTAAATATAGCTAATACCGAATTGAATTTATTTTACTAAATTTAAATACATTAGAGATAAAATTCACAATAGAAGTTTGACACAAGAAAATTTTATGAAGGCTACTTACATATTTGGAGATTAATCTTTGCTTTTTACTTGGAATTGGTTTAATACGGACTTTAATAAGACATTGACTTCTATATTTACTGGCTTAATTTTATTTTACAACTTTGATTTCATTACAAAGCATTTTGGAATTTTTTAAAAGTAATTTACTTTTTCCGTTGCTTCATTTTGAGTTTGGAGCGCAAGACTTTTTCGGTTATTGTAATAAATTACGTGTTATTGTTACTTTTTTTTATTTTGATTATTAACACGTATGACCGTGGAGTGATGGTTTTTTGGCATGCTTGTAAATTGTTATTTTATTTATTTATTGCATTTTTTACAAGTATATTATTTAACAATTGTTTTACATTGGTATTACTTAAGACAAAAATATTTTACACTATAAATTGATTATTAGTTAATTATAATACGACTTTACATTTTAACAAAAATACAAACATAAGTAGGCGCGTCAGTGTCAGCCATATCTCCACAGCACCTTCAAAGCAAAATTTGAGGGAAGTGACGACTCAGATACCAACGATTTTTATTCTGACATGACACTTAATCTACTTTTGGAAGGTAGAGAAGGAACCAGCAGTGTGTACAGGGATGTTTTTAGAGGTCTAGATTCCACCCCTCCAGAAAATTCGAAATGTTTTGTAAAATTAAGGCAAAATTATATGGCTTTTACGTAAATTTCACACGCAGACAGACCCCTCCAAACCCACTTCCAGATACGTGCCTGTGTAAGCTTAATCAAAACCAGTGAAAAACAATTTATTTCACTCGGTGGGGGTTGGAGTTACAGGTCTTCCAGCAGGCACCTCTCCAAGTGGCGTATAGGTGAATGCCGACCAGATATGGTGGGTACCGGAAATATTCCGGGGTGGAACAAAATTGGCACTGCATGCCTTGCAGTTAGTAGAGGCATCTACAAAGGCTAGGGAAGATAACCCCGAACAAAAATATAATGATAAAAGGAAGCATCTTCACCATTACAATCCTGAGGCTGAAGATGAATGACATTGGCAAGGCTCAGAGATGGACAGAGGACGACATCTTGAATGTCTGCTTTTACTGCAAGGTCGTAGGGATGACAACTTTACACTGCTAAAACATGTCAAGAAATAGTAACAGATGGTTCATGGATTCTCCTGAGGTAAAATACTACGGAGGTAAACTAGTCCGTCATTCAGATCTCTGGGTGGGTACTGCTTCAGGTGGTTCCAAGAACAGGATTAAGAAAGACATTAGAATAGGAACGTGGAACGTAGGAACGTTATACAAAACGGGCGCACTTCAGGTGGTGGTACGCGAGAAGTACGAGCTGGGATATTAGCGATACAAGAAGTCCGGTGGGAAGGTACAAGATAGCATCCGCCGGGGCAAGTACACTTCCTACTACGGGCGAAAAATTATCGTACGCACTCGATGGGGCAACACGGTTTTAATAAATATCTATGCTCCGACCAAGGTGGGTAATGATAACGAGAAAGATATTTTTTACGAGGAGCTGGAAAGATTGTTTGCCCGATTACCGAAGTATAATACGAAAATTATGTTGAGTGATTTCAACGCTAAGATAGGAAGGGAAGAAAATTAAACAACTACCATAGGCAAATACAGCCTTCACGAAAGGACGAACAACAATGGAGGAAGACTGATAACTTTCGCAATGTCGAAAAACCTACTAGTAAAGAGCACGTACTTTGAACACAAAGACATACACAAATACACATGGGTATCTCCGGATAGGAAAATGCTCAATCAGATCGATCACGTATTAGTAGATAGACGAAGACACACCAATATAATGGATATTAGGTCTTACAGAGGAGCGGAAGGTGACACAGACCATCAGTTAGTGATCACAAAAGTGAGAGAGAAATTATGCCTCGCGAACAGAGAAAACAAAGGATCAAAACAAGTGAAAAATTCGAAGTTAAACGATTAGATAATCCAAGAGTAAAAGCTGATTACCAGACTCGAAATCTTAAAAAGGTTCGAAATCTTAGCCGACTCAAGTAGTAATAAAGATGAAATTATAGTGAAATTGATGTAAGTAAGATGCGGGAAGCAATTCGTCATACAGTGAAGCGCGCAGCGAAGGAACGTGTAGGTGAGAAGAAACAACAGAAAAACAAACTTGATTTGATGAAGAATGCCTTAAGCTTCACGAGGAACGAAAACAAGTAAGGCAACGATGGCTAAGTAATAAAAGCGAAGAAAATACCAACCACTACAGTAACGCGAAACCAAACGCCACACGGGAAAGGGGGGGGGGGTCAGAAAAAAGTAAGAATATCTGGCGCAGAAGATTTAGGGAATAGAGGATAACGGCAAGACAAATAACATACTATTTATAGATCTGTACAAACGGGTAAGCTCGTCAAGATGGTACCAATCTAGATTAGGAATGATTAGAAATAAACTTTAAGCTGGTCCGACTAAAATTATCGATGTGTGGAAAAATAATTTCGACAAACTTCTTAAAGTTCATACCGGAGAAACAACAGAAGAATTGAAAATCTACCCAGTAGAACCGTGGATAACCGAACCTAGCGAGATTGAAGTCGAAATGTCAGTAAAGAAATTGAAAAATTCCAAATCACCGGGAATATACGATATTCCAGCCGAATGAATTTAAGCGGGAGGAACGGCACTAATGCGAGATATCCGCCGTAAGTTTTACAAATTAAATTTTGAATTGATTAAGATACGTAGTTTCTAATTATATAGTTCATTAATGTTAAGAATTACCAGTAAATTAGTATTTTAGTCAATGTTATAGATAGTACCTCAAGGTTAGTACTGTTTTTTTTTTAGTTGTGCACTAATCTTTTATTATCTATTATTTTATTTTTCATTTTTAAAGATTTGCATATTGAAAGAAGACAATATGAAATTGAAAGAAGTACTAACGTGTTTTGCGGTTGAAAGAAGACAATATGGAATTTCATAATAATTCATTCTGAAGTACTAACGTGTTTTCTTATCAGGTATGCCTTAATATTTTATCTGTGTACTAATTTCTATTTCTTTTTTCTTTTCTTTTTTTTTTTCATGATTTTCTACAGTACTTTATGGAACCACTACAATACTGACGACGGAAGGACAACGAATATTGTTGAAGGTTGGCATTCCAAATTCAATAGAAAGCTGCAGTCGGAGCATCCCAATATTTTCTCGTTTTTGTTAGTAGTGAAACAAGAGCAGAGAGAAAATTAAAATATGATGAAATTTCTTGAGGTTGGACATCAACCAAGACCGCAAACGTTAAAATACAAGCGAGTTGACGACCGTATTTCAACTTTAAAAAGCAGACTGAGAAATGGACTTATTCAACTTATACAGTACGTCGATGTTGTAGCATATGTCTTGCGTTTAGAATCTTAAATACTGTATTTTGCAATGAATTTTAGAGGTGGCCCTACATGTTGAAAATTATGTTGTTAAATACAATGAGTTAGTCCATATAGTTTTCTTTGTATTTTTGACACTGTAATAGAAATTATAAACCTACACCATATTTATACCAGCTAATCATATGCGGGTTATATTTTGAGCATTTTTCAGGTATTATAGAAATCGAGCACTCACGAATTTTCATAAACTACGTAGTTTCAAATACAGTTTTCTTCGTAGATAGGGAATTTCTAAAATATCCCTCATCTATGAAAATCCCTTGTAGAAAACATTAGATGAAACGGGATTAGTCCAAACATTGGCCGAAAACCGAGATAAGATTGACACGTTGATAAAAACAGGAAATATAGCGTTAGGCGAAAGGGGATTAGGCCAAACGGGCCAGAATCCATGAAACGTTCTCTTGAAATAAAAATTCTTGAGTTTGTTACAAACGAGCGAAACTTAAAAGGGTAATGTAGAAAGGAAATAAAAATATAAAGGGAAGAAACAGTAGTACATCTTCGTGTTTAATTATGGGAGAAATTAAATAACATGACCACAATTTTAAGAAGTGTTGAAACTGTAGATACGCTCTTTTGTTTTATTAGAACAAGCTTTCAATATACTGTAGGTCACATCTTGATAATAAACTGTCAATTTTCTTCATATAAAAATATGTGTTTTCTATGCATATAATAAGCAATAAGTGCAATGGAATGTCTCAGAATCACTTGCTGTAAACATGTACTAACACTTTTGCATCTTTTTTTTTAAAAAAAAGAAACTAAAAATATGTTTTAGAAAAAACATTTTTAGTTGATAATTAAGTTCAAATTTTTTTCATTTAAATTGAGGTTGTGACATGCCCACTTTTTTTCGGTATCTTTACTAATAAATGTGGTAGAGAAGCCACGAAAACCACTCTTTGATACGTACCTATAAATATTTGTGGTTCTAAGCCAGTCATTTCACAATTGCAACTATGTATTGTATAATTCTGTTTTGTAAAACTTCATTAGCGAAATTGTATTGTTTCCCTAGCTATTACTAATATAA
This sequence comes from Lepisma saccharinum, assembly GCA_022664845.1. Taxonomy (NCBI): domain Eukaryota; kingdom Metazoa; phylum Arthropoda; class Insecta; order Zygentoma; family Lepismatidae; genus Lepisma; species Lepisma saccharinum. The sequence goes on from JAGDQP010004852.1 coordinate 24,833, forward strand.
CTAGAACTGATTTTCTAACATGTGCACCATCCCAACCCAAGTGTCTACACATTAACTTTAATAAATGAGATAGAAAAAAAAATATATCTTAAACAATCAAATATTGCAAATTCTGATTCAAGCGGAATCGAAATTCTAAAATTTATACAGCAATATTGTCATGGGATATTCTGAAAGCAAAGGAATGAATCTTCTAAAATTAGAACCACTATCAGAGGGATTCATATCTAAAAGTTACCTTCTAATACTTATCAGTGTTGCAATCTAGATACAGTTTTCAATAATATTAACATACTGATGGAGGAAGTAAAAAACAAAACTTAAACTCATTAGCTGAGAAGTTCAAGGTGTAAAAAAAAAAAAAAAAAAAAAATGAGGTCATCTATGCTAATGGTATAGAGAAGGAATTCTCATAGCATCTTGCGTTCTTTCTTCATTACTATTATCATCTTCAAAGGAAATCTCTCAATTACCGAGCAGGCTACTGCATGTTAACTGCCAGCTACTAGTATAACAACTCAATTCGACCTTCACATTTATATAGTTACCAGAGGCAATCTCCTTTACGGTTTTTGAGTATTAGAAACCTAATATTTTGATTCCTTTAAAGGTAGCAAAAGAATTAGTTTTTGATTACATTTGTTATTATTTGGTATCGAAATGGATGGGAGGAGGAACATAGTAAATAATAGTAATAATAATATCCTCCTGTTCTACTGTGTTGTGAAACTGGATTACAGAGAAGAAAAAATTGCAGAAATGATTATAAAAAAAATATACGTTCAAATCCGTCACAGTGCCACCTGTATTTACTTATAATTCTACATTTATTCGTAATTATGATGATGATAACAATGCAAGAAAAGTACAGTATGATATAATGATATAAAAATACAGTATATGAGAGAAGAAAAAAATGAAAAAGAGGAGAATTCACATCTTAATGATAGGTGTCAAGATGTCGTTCTAGGGTAGTCAATTCAATACACTTTGTTTTTGCTGCTGGTTGCCAAACTCAAGGTGCTGTATTATTAAAACAAGTGCTTTGTTTACAATATAAGTGAAATTTAATAACTGTCTCACACACTCTATCTCATATTACAGTAATTTTAAGTAGCGATTGCTTGAATAGAAGCGGGAACTCTAATAAATATGGATTGAATTTTTAGTATCTCATAAAAAGTATTTTATGGTCATGAGTAATTTTCTTTATTATCTTTATAATACGTTAACACATTAGTACCAACAGATAGATATTCGGTAGGTTTCAACAATTGTCGTTAATAACTGATGTATCGTTAAGTAACATTAAGAGATTTAAAATACACTAAATTCATTAAATAACGATTCCTTAAGTTCTTAACGAAGATCGGTGAAACCTACCAATTATGTGATATTTTCCATTAAGAAACTAAACAACCTGTTAAATAAGTTTTATGTTATAAGTTTCTGCATTCCCTGTTTAACAAATCCTTTGTCTGCTTAAGAAATCTTCAGGTAATTTGGATAAATTGACAGCATACGTCTACGCTACGGTGTATCGTAAAAGACTTTTTATAAAAAATTCCGGAGCTCTAGTGATAAAATGTGATAATTAGTGGCAGAGACTTCCTGTGAAGTTCTTTTTATTTTTGCGGGGACGTTCTAAGGTTTCGCATTGACTTCGAAAAGTTTACTGCAGGGTAGACAATTCTCACAACATTGCCCTTAAAATGTGAATTTTTCACATTTGCAACCCAGTGTTTGTCAGTTTTCTCGACAATTGTTGTGTTTCGATACGCAATAGACATACAGCAAAAGCTCTGGAGCATTTTTAGGTTAGTTATGGAAGCTTATGCTTCAAATAATGTTAAAAAATATCCTAATTTTATAAAGGCATATTTCACTTTAAGAGATTCCTGTGAGAATGTAGGAAGACAACAACGGTGGCTTTCTTTTTCTTTGTGGAGTGTCGTGAACAAAAAGACAATTGAAACAAGGGGACTGGGAGGAGAAGGTGGGGAACAACCTTTCTTTATGGCGACTAACTTCATGTGCCTTACACTGGTATTCACGTAAGTTGAGGCGAAACGAAAAATAGTTATTCATGTAAGACAATTGTGCTGCCAACGCGCGGATCCTGTTGTCGGCAGTCCATGTTGTTAGCCATTCGTCAGCTGTTTTCCATGCTAAAGAGTATTCGAAGCTGTAATTGTTAATCTGAGCTTTATGTTATCACTATTTCCTCCCTGTACCATCGTTAGTGCTAGTGCCACGATGGCGAAAAGGCAGACGTAAGAAACGAACTGTTTGAATCTCCAGAAGAATTGCATTGGCAATATTATCGTTAGACGTCAGACCCATGTCTTTGAATGCGACGGATATATTCAAGGTCTCTATTTGAAGCTCCTGTACTGAAAGCAGCAGCAGCAAGGTTCTCTAGAGTAGTGTTTTTCAACCTTTTTATACTCAAGAACCGACAAACTATAGGAAAAATTTGATCACAGACCGGGAAGATACCACTAAGTTAGAGGTTTATTTGATGTTGAGAGGATGCCAGTACATTTTCAGATTCTAGTTGTTTTGTAAAGGAAATATATAATTTTCAATCTCAATTTTACGCTGTCGAAATCTTTTAAAATAAGTGTTAAATAATTGAATATACTAGGTGGCCGAGGACCAGTACAACCGTGTCGCGGACCGGCGATTGAAAACCACTGCTCTAGAGAGAAAGACGACGTCTGCTATTGAGGTTCCTAATTCGAATCAGTACTACTTGACTCTAGTTGGTCAGTTGAAGAGGGATCCCCTAATGATGTCTGTTTTTGTGTGCTTGCGAAGAAGATGATTTTCGATTCTCGTTGCTTTCGGAAAACGTCTTTTCTGTGTACGTTAATCGAATTGCTACTTTTGTACTTATGCGTCCGTGCGATCGTTTCTGTTCTTTCGCCTTCTAAAAACAAACGCTTTTTTTTTAACATCTTCAATCTTCGCAAACAAAGCACTTGCAGGTGTAAATGTCAAAGCATCTTCTCTTTGGTTCTTGAACTATCATAGACTGGACATTATTTCTACAAGAGGAGGACTTTGACACTTCGCAAATTTGCGTATGTTCTGGCATGATTTACAATAATCTGTTATCATTGGAACAACTCTTGGTAAATCCAGAACACCTAAAAATGCCATTGTTCAAGCACTTTCTCTGCTGTTGAATTAGCAATATAAGCAACTGGAAGATATATATTATGATACATTCGTCCTTCCTCTTCTTCCTTTTTCAGTTGAAATGCGTCATTACAGGTCAGTAAATCAGAATATAATGTTCCTTCAATTCTTCTGGAGATCCCAACAGTTCATCCCTTGCTTTTTCACGTAAGACACAACTCTTTTTCGCCATCGTGGCACGAGCACTAATGATCGTACAGGGTGAAAACAGAAATAACACACAAGCAAAGACTAACGTCTTCGAATGTTTTTCAGCATGAAATTCAGCTGACAAATGGCAATTGTCTTAGTTGGATAGCTATTTTGCGTTTCACCCAAGCTAATCAAACGTGAATCCCAGTATAGGGGCGAAGACAAACGAAGAGTCAGTCGCCATCAAATCAAAGGATGCTCCTTAATTTCCCCTCCGAGACCCCATTATTTCAATTGTCCTTTTGTTCACGAGACTCCAGAGAGAAAAGAAAGCCACCGTTACCGTCTTCCTACATACTAGCAGAAATCTCTTAAAGCGAAACATGCTTTTATAAAATATGGATATTTTTTAACATTATTTGAGACGTAAGTTTCCACAACCCCTAAGAATGGTCCTGAGAATTTTTGAATGTCTATTGCGTATCAAAATACAACAACTGTCGAGAAAACTGACAAAAACTGGTTAGCAAAAGCGAAAAACGCAAAATGTTTAGGGCAATGTTGCGCGGGGTGGTCAACCCTCCTGCAGTACAATTTTCAAAGTCGATGCGGAAGCTCAGGACGACTTTGGAAAATCTAAGTAATACAATCACACGAAGTCTTTGCCACAAATGCTCACTTTTTATTATTAGGGCACCGTCATTTTCGACAAAAGTTTTTTTTTTTAATTCACGCCACTCAGCAAGACGATGCTGTCTCCGACGGCGACCCGACCAACTAGTAGTCGGGAGAAGGTCGGCGCGACACATAAGTGGCGTTTGGTCGTCAGGCCATTTCCCGGGCCGCCGTCAGGGTCAACATAGAGGCATAAATAACCCCGTCTAAAACCTGTCTGCAGACGTCGACTACTTGTCAGTTTTTAAAATTCCAACGTAGGCCCGCCCCTCGACCGAGCCTTCGCCGAACAAATGCCGACGTCGCCTGGCTTGTTGGGTAGCCTACGGCCTACGCTTCACAAGAATGTCAAGTTTTAACATCAACTGCCCATTCAATATGAAATGAAGATAGAAAATAAACCAAGTTTTACTGTGATATGTTGGATATCATAGAAATTTATGTAGTTCAAAAATGTCGTAAAGAAGCCTTATAGCTGACCAATTAATCGGATGTTGCTGATTTTAAATATGAAGGTCTTCTGTGTCTCTCTCTATATACCTATTTAAGATCTTTCCTGTGTCACAAAGGAAAGCATATGAGGGCACATGGAAAGAACAATCAAAGTCCAAAAAATGGAAAAATGATATTTTGCAGGGGTATTGTAAAGGAATAACTTCATTACCTTTCTGAGAAGTTTATACTTGAGAACATCAATCATACATCACTCTGTTAGGCGTCAAAATATAGGGTCCTTATGAAGAATAAAGTCCACTGGTTGAAGGAAAGAACAATCAAAGTCCAAATCCAGTTCAAATGTACAGTGCTCTTTCTTTTTTTATAATACAGGTATGTCACAACTAAGATTATTATTATTATAAATTTATTACTATTAAATTGTGTTCGATTGTTAAACTGGACTGCGATTTTTTCTTGTTTCTTTGGACTTTGATTGTTCTATCCTAGGAATAAGTTACATTAAAGTGTATTGTTAAAAAATTCAACTACAGTTACTAGCTTTAGGTGAAATTAGTCACAATTTAAAGACAGATATCAATGCAACATTTCTACATTAAAACAAATTTTCTAGATATTAAATTAAATAAATGGCTGCGTTTGAAACTTAAAATTGTAATTTACTTAAAACTTTAAAAATGTGAATTTAATTGTTCTTTCCGTACACCCTTCATATATTAAAATCCGAATATCTTTCGATTATTTAATAGGAGTCCTAGAAACATAATTGTCTCGGTACTGGACTTATACACAGAAGTGAAACCACTACTGCAGTGTCATCTCTAGGTCGTTTCACGGCAACTCCGACACAATTGGAAAATCCAGTTTTACCGCGACAATTCCGACACTGTTCTTAATCATCGTTCAGCCATCCATGTGTTTTGTATTACTCAGATAGCGTCAATTCCGACATCGTGATTGCAGAGGAGAGGACTGAGTATTTTCTTTCGAATACCAACTTTTGAAATTGGTACCCACACACTACAGCTTTCCTCCACACTTCATCCAAGCTTAGGACTGGCAGCTTATGGTTAATAGCTGGCGTGTTTAAAAGCAGGATGTGTTTCCTTAATACCTTTGGATATATATCCATTTACACCTAATTATAATAGCTGGAAGTCTTCATATTCCGTTGTCTACTGTTTTCAATTCATAAATCACACTTAATTACACTCAGATTTTCTTATAATAATTTACGTTTGAAATCACCGAATTTAACTCAATCAAATTTTTTAATGTAAGCCAGCTTTCTCAAAAATGCTTTGATGTTCCTGTTCACTTTGTAGGCAGCGAATGAAGTTTGTATTCTCTCATCCAACTTCATGTACTCTTTACGTCTACGATTAAGGTTCAGAGATTTTCTATCAAGTAGAAGGTCGTTATACTGCACCTCACTTCTTAACCACTTCAGTAATTTGTAAACATTGGGATGAGGTCTGTCCAGTAGAGAATTTAACCTGTTGTCCTGGGCCACTGTTGCGAACAGTTCCACATACTGATAGAAATAATAGAATTATTCAACCAGTGGTCAACGAAATCAAAATACGCTGAGAGTTTATCATGGCTTGGTGTATTCTCCATAATACACAACCAACCACCCATCCTCAACGTCTGCAACAGGAAGATAGGCCAGCGCGGAACACATTTTTAAATGTAACTTAATTTCCGGTAGCAAATTGTACTCTTTCGTCAGTCCTAGTTCTTACACCTTCCGCCACAAACACTGATTAAAATGGAAGTTACATCCACTAATTTCAGCCTCAGGAAACACGTTTCTCAAGGATGCGATCACAGCTTGCTCAAAGTCTATTTTAATAAATTTCGGGTTCCATCCACTTAAATGATCCTTAACGAGAGTGAAGAATCTTTTATATGTCTGTTCGTCCCTTTTCGGTAAGAGACCATAAATGACCGGGAGAATATTTGTCTCATGGGAGCTGCCAATGTCTACATGTATTGTGTATAGTTGTGAAAATTGTCTACTAAAACTCTTGACAGTCCCGTCCATGAAAAAAAAAGTAGTGTTTTCAGATAACGTTTCTCTTCCCTTACTAGTGCAGAATATGAACATCCTTCCATTAGTGTACGACGTATCGGTCTTCCCAACGATCTCTTTCCATTCGACTTTCCAACCAAGATAGAATATAATCTTCGTTTTGCCCCGATTCCACCTGCATTGTCTGCCCACCTTAGTCGTCACGATTTCATTAATTTACAACATCGAGTGAGTAGTACAGTCTGTGGAGTTCTTCATTATGCATTATCCTTCAATTTCCAGTCATCTCACCTTCCAAAAGAGAACTTTTTTGGTAAACTTTTAGTTTCTATAGTCCATTCAAATAGGCTACGGTAACAGTACTTCTGCCGGTCTCAATTGTGGAAAGCAATGCCATTTTAATCCACGAGCATCCATACTCCAGCCGGGATTTGAACCTACGAGCTCATGGACCTGTAATCCTTGCAACTTGCGAAGTGTTTAGACAAGTACTCCTCAAATTCTTGAGATTGTATTTTGAAGAAATCCAGGACCCAGTTTACGAAATATTGCTTTTAATAGGCGTTTAATGGAGCTATTTTTGTTAAAAACGAAAGGATTGTTGGGGTCCGGTCGGAGTTGTGACTAGTCTTTGAGAAACACTGGATTACGCCATAAATGTGACTTCAGCTCTTAACAGTAAGAACTTCTTAAAGCTGATCGCGAATATGGCTGGGCTGTAAACTAAGACAAATTATCGGACAGAAGTTCACAGACATCTATCGTGTGACAGGAAGTTATTCATGTACAATATGGTATATCGAAACACGTTACGTGAAAAGATTACTACCGTAAAAACAGAAATAAAGTGAAGTGAGAAATGGGTTAGAGAACAGCTAAAGTCTATGATTTATCGGATTCAAACAAAGATAACAAATATAACGATGTCTAACAAAGGGTATCCAGGTAGAAGAGAAGGGTATCCATGTGATCAGGTCGAAAATTATGAATATATTTTGGAGTTTGAAAGTAATGTTTGCATTGAGGTCGCTAAGATCTATAGGAATATTATTGTAGTAGAGTGTGCATTTCAAATCAGCATACCTTAAACATTTTCGGTCACATTCTATATTAGTGACCCAGCTTAGTATTTTGAGATAACAGAGGTTTAGTCCCCGAGAATTCAAGTCAGTTACCGAGTTCTATTGTATACAAGTAGAACGATTTCATAACCTCTATTCTGAGTGATTATTTTCAGTTAATATTGTTATCCTAGGAATTTTTCATAATTTCCCACCTACATTCAGACAAGCGTCTCTTTTGCCGAAGGTTTCCGAATTTTGAGGAGTGTGGCTAGATAATTCGGACAGGGGAACAAAGTAAAGTTAGAAGAATAACAAATATTTTTAGTAGCTAAAATCTCAATGACAGAGCTGAAAGTGAGTCAAGATAACCACAAAACAGAAAAAAAGGAGGAAAGAAAAAGAAATAGCAAAGATAAAAAATTCAACCCAAAGGTTTTCTTTATTTACAATGACAACAGTATCAGTACTTCGTTTTTGTAACCGTAAAAGCTGACATAAATTTGTCTAATAGTAGTGCAGTATGAACTAAGGAGACTGGACAATGAAAAACAAACAAAAAATACAAACTTTGTGATGGTTGGTGAAGAGTGCGCGTAGTAGCATCTTTAATAATGTTTTATTAGAAAACATGAAATGAAGACGAGATATAGCTGGAGAACAAGATCCTTATTCGTTCACTAGTACTTTTTCTGTTACTTATAAACCTTGTAGTTGAGAAAGAGAGAGAGAGAGAGAGAGAGGAGGATGAAGGAAAGGCAATGTTTATCGCAATTCCTAAATTGGAAAACGTCGTTGAGTGAAGAACAAAAGCAGCGAATGAAGACATCGTAAATTAAATGATGAAGTAAAGAAGAATTACTTTATTTTTAAAGTCATCTTTCTAAGACTTCTAAGAGTTATTTTTTTTGTTAACTGTTCTTGTGTATTATAATAGCTCTATAGCTGTTCAGTCCTTTTTATTTTCTATAAGAAATTTCAACTACATTTTTTTCCATTCTTAATAAATTTTCTACTCATAAAAACAAATAAAGAAGACTTGATAAACATGATGTAATTTTTCACGAGATATTTTGCAAATTTCAGATCACTATTGTGAAACAAATTGCTAGAAAGTCAAAATTTAACTCAATCTGTTGCTAATTTCCCAAATATTTTCTTGGGAAGTTTGGAAACAATTTATCAAAGTGATACTTTGGAATTATGGAAAGTGGTAATTTGAAGCAATAATATTTCCATTCGGAAAGAACAACAACAACAACAACAAAAAAAAAAAAAAGAATACCAGAAGAGGAAGTTGTGAAACGTATATAGAGCTGTCAGCTTATCACCGTATTTACGAATATTTTTCTACGAATATTAACTCATTAGTACAGATGACTGGAGAGTGGAGGAGACTGCATAATGAAGAACTCCACGGATGATTCACCAGATGTTGTAAAAATAATGAAATCGAGATGACTAAGGTGGGCAGGGCATGTAGCTCGGATGGGGGAAAAACGAAGATTATATTGTATCCTGGTTGGAAGGCCCTATGGAAAGAGGCCATTGGGAAGACCGAGACGTCGTTGGGAGGACAATATTAGAAGAGATCTTGGAGAAGTAGGTGTTCGTGATGAAAACTGGCTTGATACTGCCCAGGATAGAATCCAATGGCGAACGTTTGTTACTGCGGCGATGAACTTGCGAGTTCCATAAGCCATAGAGTTAGTTAGTTAGTTAGTACAGATAGTTATATTTTATGATTTTTTTCTTTAGGGAAAATATCTGAGTAAGATTGCAAACACTCATCTGCTAGAGAATTGACGGTAAATGCAGTTGCAATGAAGTTGTTCAACGTTTATCAAGATGAAGAAATCAGGTTGTCAACAGGGGTGTGGTACAACATATTAATTTTCTTTGCTGAGTGCAAAATAAGAACAAAACGAACTACCACATGCTTCAACAGATTGTTATGTGAAACATGAACTACAAGAAATTACAATTAAAAAATAATAACAAACATAAAAATTTTCTTTCATCGATTTTCTTTTATGACAAATTAGAAGAAATATCCTCATAAGTGTCAAGTTAATATAAATTATTAAGACCCACTCATTAGTTCAAGGAAAAATAAATCTACTGGCTACGTGACAAGCGTTACATAAACTTACAGTTTTAAATATAAGAATAAGTGGCTAGGCTACTTTCAACAAAACAAGAATAAAATAACAATATATTAATTGCAATAAACTAATAGGGAAACTTGTTACATCTAGTGTCAAACTGGTGAATCTTTCTCTTGTAATAAAGATATTTATATCTGCACATGTATATCCACAAGGAGATAAATATATTGAAGAACAGAACACTTCTTATTACGTAAGGTAAACGCATCAGTAATCGACCATTTAAATACTTTCTACCGAAATAACTTTTAACCCAAATACAGTCCATTTTTTTTATCAAAAGAGAATGTTACACGTTCTTCATGATTTTTACATTCTTTTTTTAGTTCACAATGGTTCATGGTGTCTTCAAATCTGGCAATGTTAATTTAACTTATTTCCCGACGTCATACAGTGATGAAATTTTGCACAGCGACGTAAGTCGGAGGACAATACAATATTCTATTGTTTCTTTAATATATTTCTATATATTAAAAGCATATTTTTTTAATACATACTTCTTTATCCTAAAATAGATACTAACCAGCAATGACATGGGGTTCGGCTGGTTGCCGAACACTTTAGCATTTGGGTCACAAAATATTAGCTTGAGAAAAAGTATCGGAACCGCGAAATAACTTGAAACAATAATAATAATAATAAAAAATCTTTTTAAAGACATTCTTTTCTTAAGCAATCCGTACTAAAAAGTAAAAAATAATTTTGTTTTTGCATGGCTAAAAAGAAAAGTATGGTGAGCGCCAACTGAAGAATTTATAAAGCTACTTTACATGAGAGAGCGCCCCATGCTTTTCTTTTTAGTCATGCAGGAACAAAATTATTTTTTACTTTTTTAGTACGAATTGTTTAAGGAAAGAATGTCTTTTAAAAGTTTTTTATTATTTTTTTTTGTAGTGATTTCTACCCATTACTTTCACTAACATACAATATTTGAGGGTAATAAACTTTTTTGTCTAGCATTGTACTTGTACCAGCGATAGATACGGAAAAACTTAAGGTTCCGCTAATGGACACCCAGTAATGTTCATTAATATAATTTATATAATCGTTGATGAAGTTTTAATTATGAGTACTAAACAAGATTATAAATTTCATTCTGTTAATCGATTATCTAATTGTTTCATGGAATTCCACTGAGTGATCATTCTGGAGGTCCTGGGTTCGAAATCAGAGGTCGACCATCCTTACTGAAGCTTTAAACATGTTTTTATCCTTAGTCATACCAGGCAAATGCGTTGATGGCACCTTTAGCCCAGTCAATAATGACTCCAAAACATCAAATTTCGGAAATAATTAGGGTAAAGCTAATTTTTACCTCATTGATAGACTTCTACCAGAGGAACATTTTACAAAAGTCCCACATTTTTACAAAAGTTCCTGGAGCTTCACACACACACCCAGCCCCACTCAAAGGTTCAAAATGCAAATATCGAATTTGTAATTAAATGGGCTACAATATTGGTTCTTTACATATTTACGTTAAACCTAACACATTTTGTATAAATTGAGGAAAATGTCTGAAAAAGTAGAATATTTACTTTGAAACTTTTGATTTTTGCACGATAGTTTTGAAATATAGAAGCTACTATTGTAACAGTTCAGAACTCGTGCTCCAGCCACAAATAATCCTAAGCCTATCACGCAAGGTAATGACAACCAGGATAACTATGGATGATCTAGGAACTAATGAAAAAGCTTGTCTTAGGGACGTTTTCAATGTTTCAATCTTAACACGACAAAGTACACAAACAGTAGAGCTACCACTGTGTGCCTTTTGTGGACCACGAGAATGGAGAAATTCGAGCAATAATGGTACCCCTTAAATGGAAAGTACAATGGAAACACCCCGTTAATGCAGAGTGTGTTTTCTCTTTAACTACCGTTGAATGAAAGGATCTTAGGAGGTACGTACTCCCATGATGTCAGCATAATACCTCACGATAAAACTTAGCAATATGAGAGGAAATATGTTACATTTATACTTTAAAAATTATTTTATGTTAATAGGAAAATATAGAAAATGTTCCTGAGTTATTCCACCTGCTCCCTTCCTTGACGAAAATCATGTATCCTCCACTGCTTCAATCATGGCAGACAAGGGGTATGCATTACTTATAACAATGTTCAGAAAGACATGATGTCAAATTTCAATGAACAATCGACCTGAGCCTTAGATGCCTGAAGGTCATAAATATAATTCAAATTTAGTGAACAATCCCTTAATACTCTTTCAAATGGGAAGAAATCGGCCGGAACTTAGAAGTGGCTGAACGTATTCAATCTGCTAACTTCTCAGAGTGCACACCTCTGTATTACCACCGAAAATGCAGTAGTTCGTTCTGCAAGTTGACAAGCAACAATTGAGAGAAAGATCTCTTTTAGGTAGTCAGTCATTGAAACGTGTAAAAGGGGAAAGCGACTCGATGAATAATTATGTGCCTTTTGTCAAAAAATATGATATGGAAGAAACATTCCTTGTAAGGTCAGATCAAATCGGCCAAATGTTTCAGTTTCTTTTAACATAAGAAACACTTGGTAAAACTGAACCAGGCAGAGCCAGATTATGCTTTCTTGAAGAAGAAAAGAATGCCTTGGAAGTTATTGTGAAAGTAGCCTGAAAACGGGAAATTTACTTACACTTTCTCTGATCTTGTAGAAACTCAAAAGCTGAAGTATTTACTCGTGTGGATTATTGTAGGTTTCAATGATGAGTTTGATTGCAATTGAGAGGAAATAAGGTATAAACAATACCACAAGAAACAGCACAACATATTACGTTATATTTTATGATAAGACGACAGGTGAAATATAATGTAGTAGAGAAAGGATTTGTAAGAAGGAAGCAAAACCCTCTCAGTGTACGGCACTGATGTCTTAACAAAGAAACAAACCAAAACATTACCTTGAAACCTTTCGTACTTGGTCTTATGCTAGTGTGAAAAGGATGACAACTCAAGTTGCAAGTACTCTAATTGCTTAAGCAGAAAAGGACGAAGATTTACTTCTAGCAAATTTGGTCAGGCGAGATGTAAGGCCAATATTTGCTACAGATGGTATAGACTTTGGAGGTGACAAAACTTTTTTCATGGTACGGACGTAATGATTGCACAGAAATACGTTGATGATAATCAGTTACTGGCAGAATTACTGAAATTTACTGAAAGCAAAAACCAATTATGTCCTGCACAAAATTTTAATGCCAATTGATTTTCACACATAATCAAGAACAAACACGAACTTCTTTTACAAATATTGCCTGAAAATTCACATCAGCAACACAGCTATAGGAAAGGAAAAAGAAGAAAAGCACTTTTAATTAACGCAATGTGTGTGGACTATATGCGTTAGAAAACCTTTAAAATATAACTTGTGCGTTACAACTTGCTGAAAGATATCTGCCATGACTGAAAATTACAATGAGTACGAACTCTTTTTTACTAACTCATCTGAGAGATATTTGAAAGGAAGGACTCTACAAAGAGAGCTGGAAAGTATGCTGCTGTACATCAGGCATTCCGTAAGGATTTTCATTTTGGTGTTTGCGTAAAGTCAAAATTGGAAGAGATGTAATTGGAGTTTTGCATGGTTTCTATCGATTTTTCTCCGTTAAAATTTTTAAGTTGATGGTACTCTCGAGGACTTAGGAGGTGACACCCCCACAAAGGGCATCTGGAGGAATCACTGCTGTACATTATCGTGTCCCAGATAGTACTACCATTCGAAATCTTAAAACCTTCCTTTTACATGTGAAAACTAAGGCAGAGCTCTCTGAGAACTAATCAACTGCTTCAAATATTGCACTAAAGATGTTCAAATTGTTTCTTACGATAAATCTGCATAGAACCATTATCTTCGAGATGTGATAGCTGTGGATAACTTGCAGCAGGTTCATTCTTTAGAGGAAGATGATCAGCATATTGTTGTGCATGCTGTTGACATCAAACAGTTGGATCTTCTATGTTTTCTGCCTTAATTCAGATGTAGGGCCTATTTGTATTACAAACTGTGGCTTATTTACTCAGTTGCCTCCAATGGGAACAAAGTTAAGAGGAGAAGACAAACAGAATTTACGAAAGTAAGATAGAACTAAAACGATCTGAAGTTCTAATTGGGTGGTACTCTTTCAAGGACTGTCATAATACTGGAAGTATCGCTTTATATTCCAGTTAAAAGACCTTTATGCGAAGCGACAACTATATTATATACGTTTTATTTGAACGAAACAGACTTAGATACCTCAAGTTCTAATGAGGGAAGTGGAAAGGTATGTCTGCCTTCCGTACAGAGAACGCAAATATAAAAGTCACTTCCAGAACTTCAGTGGACTCTCTTTTCTACGATATTCGGGAAAGAAACTACAGAACTTTCACTAACAAGACTTTAATACCACACACGATGAGAATTTATTACCATTTTATTCATATCATCACATCGATTATACCCCAATCGATGATACCACCGCCAACAGGGTTTCCTTAGATAGTCAATAAAGAAGTATGTGTTCGCGAGTAATGCAATTGCACCTGCCAGCACCAGAAGCTATTGAAGAAATTGTGCCTATTCAATTTGATGTAAGACAAGAGTTTACAGCTGCAAAAGAATGAGCAAGAACGGCGACGTTACAGTCTTATGTGATTGTGAGAACATGAGAAAATATAATTCAAAATCTTGAATATTTAAAAAAATGATTCAGAATATAGTTTACATTTTACAGTTAATGACACTGAATAAAAAATATATAAAAAATATTCTTATAATTTATGAGATGTGTTAATTTTGTGCTTCATATATACATTTGGTAATACATTAAAATGAAACCATAGACTAATATTCAATAATATGAAAATTGTCTCCACTCATTCGAAAACAATTACCTTCACAACAAATAATTCTGTTTCAGTATGAAACAATTTTTCTATGAGAAACGCAGACCTATCCTTTTAGCAATTATTATAATAAACTACAATTTTTTATCTATAATAATACCTTTACTTCGTTGAACAAAGTAACCATCTTTGAAGAGAAAAACGTTCTTCCAAAGAGAGATCGCGACAGCAACTCTCGCTTCTTAAAAACAACTATATCAATTAAAAGATATATTTCTCAATACATAACAAACACTTTCCACTATAGCACGGCCACCGTTTTGAAATTTCCTTACCACCCCCTGCGCACGGAGGAACCAGTACATTGAATATGCACATCAAGCCTAGCAAAAGATACACCATGCAAAATACAGTTCAAAAACGGAAGACAAATAACTTCAGGAGAAATAGGAAAACAGCTCCTTGCATCAATAACTAGAAACGGGTTATATTTAGACAATTTTGTAATGAGACCAAAACTGTTCCGTATATAATAAGAAACAATTTTGATTAGAAACATTTTTCGATACGGTTAACGGTTTAGAAGCAACGTGCGCTTTTCCAAATTGTATCAAGCAGAAAACATATGAGAACTCAACTTTGTGCCTCAAAGTCTAAGCCGCAGTTTAAGTTTTAGGCGATTTCTTCACATAACCAAAAATGTTCCTTATTTAATTCTGAACATTTTTTGTTTGAAATATGTTTTGATAGGACTAACGGTTTCGGAGTAAATAACGATATTTTAAAGTAATATTTCACCTGGCCGCCATCTTGAAACTAACCCGTCCCCCTCCGCAAGATCTGCCGACTGGACAGGTCAAAAAATTATATCTACCAAAATCAGTTGAAAAATCAAACTTGGCAAAACTTTTAAAGTAGGCCCTATATGCATTTAAAACTTGACCCCTGACTAAAGACCTCTCACCACCTTTCAATAGATGATAAGTATCTCGCTCCCTTCCAAGAGACTCTCGCAGTTCACAAGAGATTGCTAAGGATCTCTCGAAATAAGGAGAATGAAGGCATTATTAAATAACAAATTATAAGTCAATTAGCGCACTATTTACTGTGCTTTGTATGTGATCTACAATGATCTACATTGCATAGCCAGTTTTCACAGGCTATGCTGATGCATACAATAAATTATAGCATACACTGATTTTCTGTGCTTGATTACATGCATACCCTATATAGTTTTATATTGCTAAACTTGGACAGTTTTTAAGCCTTTAAGGTACTTTACGTTTTGTTAACAAATAATTAATAGTAATCGAAATAACTGTAGACTATTTTTATAAATAGACAAGTCCGCGCGCCATCTCCCGAACACCTGAGTGACAGTAAATATAGTACTGCAATGCTACCTGATCCGGTGGCCCGGAGGCCGTCATACTATAAAAAGTTATAGCCAATACTTTCTTTGAATCTACTGATATACAGTTGTATTTATTTATGCGTGATGCTAACGCTGATTGGGGGTAGAGAGCAAAAATGTTCGGCGAGCCACGCGGCTGCCCAGTCATCGTAAACAATGTGACTTACTATACTAAGACTTGAATAGTTGATCATGTAATTTGTGAATGAAGTAGATGTAATGGGATTACATCTACTACAAGATGTAAAATAGATAATTGGGTTTAACAATATGAATAACAGTAGGGGAAGTCAGGTGAATATGAATATGAGAATAGTTAATGAAAATGCGATTGTATCTCAAAAATGGTTTATTACAAGAATTTCAAAATATGACTAAAAGTAAGACAGATTCTTCCTTGAACAACGCTAGAAAGTACAGGGTTGAACATACTCTGGTTTCTGAGTAATGAAAATGAAAGTAAGGTAAATGTGCAGTGTTCATATTTCCTATGGTACAAAGGTAATACGAGCACTGCATAGGACATACATATGCACCATTCTGTGTCAATACCTTCACACGCAATACTATTGATAAAGACCAGATAATAGTAGAATATGCAAAATAAAGAAGTAATAAAATTAAAGTTTACAAAAATAAGCAAAAAAGAGCCAATCAGGGTCGTGAAACTGCAACGAAAAAAAGTCTAAGCCGCAGTTTCTGTTTTGTCAAAAAATGGTCAAAAATAGACAATATTGTTCACAGTATTGTAATTATCACAATACACCTAACCATGTATATTGCCATAATGATAATACACTATTAGCGAGACTTCTATTATATTTGTAACCCATAGCATTGCTGTTCCAATTTTAACTGTGGCAAATAGGATTTTATGATTACTCCAACCGTATTATATTTTTGAGTGTGAATGCATTATTCCCTCCCATACTCGAGTCATAATGTAAATTCCGTGATCCAGTCACAAAGCGACTTTCAGCTTGCTTGAAGATTTGTGATTGGTTATTGAAATTACCTCAACCTAAAAGATGTTGATATTAATGCTTGTAGCTGACAGCTCTTGGCTTATTTTCAAAACAGTTATCAATCTTCAAAGTTTCTATTTCTTTCATTAACATAAATTATTTTTGGGTCGATTTGGAATGAAACATTTCTTTTATGCATTAATGACAGAAAGCTTCCTTCAGGGAAGAAAAGGTGATAAAATATGTTGGAACTTTCCCACAAATATCCTCTGAGTAAGTGTGTTGTGACAACCATTGAAATGTGCTTAATTTGTGAGCAATAATTATACTGGTCTTCCCTTTTAAACTCGTGTTGCTGGGAGAAACGATTAAAACAGTGTCCCATTGTTTAGTTTGTAGCATCCTCTAAACACTAAGGGTATGTTATCATGTATTTTGTATGACTGCGTGTCTGTGTTTGATAACAATCAATTCACAGCTGAGAGACTACATGACATGGGGGTGTTTTCCACCAACACTCAAAGAAGGGAGAATAAAAAGGGAACATTGCAATTCCTCATCCATAAAAATCCGGTTAATTACAATTATTACATAACATTTGGCGAAAAAAAAACTGGACAAAAAAGAGTTCCTTGCATTGTTCTATGCACCGTGTTCTTTTTTCCGCTCTTTTAAATAGAAAAGAAGATCTTACATCCTTAGCAACATTAAAAAGTTGAAGAAAATGAAACAACAAATAATGAAGAATATACAAACACATCAATTCCACACTCTTAGCTTCTATATTCATATATTTCGTTCCTCCTTTCTTTCTTCCTATATTCCTTTCCTCTTTACAATCTTTCCTTCTTTCTTTCCCTATCGTTTCTTTCTATCTCTCTTCCTTTCTTTCTTATTCTTTTCTTTTTTCTTATTTATTTACACGTTTCTTCCTTCCTTTGCTCTTTCTTAATTCTTTTCATTATCTTTCTTTCTCTCTATTTCATCCTTTTCGTTTCTTTCCTACCTACCTCCGTCCGTTTCTTCTTTCTTTCTTTACTGTTTTCTTTCTCCTTCCTTTCTTGTTCCTTTTTTCTTTTCCATTCCTTCTTTTCATTATTTTCCTTCCTACCTATTTGCCATCTTCCTTCCTTTTGTCTCTTCTTCTTCTGTTTTCTTTCTATCTTTCTTTATATTCATCTATTTATTTATCTCTCCTTTCCATTTTTGACCATTTCCTTTCTTTCCTTTTAATTTGTTTATTTCCTCCTCCATTCCCTTCTTTACCCATACTTATTTCTTTCTTCCTTTCATATTCTTACTTTCCATTTTCATCTTCCTTCTTTTCTATTTCTTTCTCTCTTCTCAATTTTCTTCTCCCATCCTTTTCTTGTCCTTTCTTTATCCTTTTCCCTTTATTTCCTTCCTTTCTCTTTTTCCTTTAATTACTCTTCCTTTTTTTCCTTTCCTTAATTTCCTTCGTGCTTTTCCACTTTTATTTTCTTTCCTTTCTCTACTACTTGATTTCTTCTTTTTTCCTTTCTTTTTCTCTTTATCCCTCGCTCTCTCTTTATTTATGCTCTACAATGTATGTGTAGTGAGACATTCTCTTCCTTGTAATTTTTAAATTGAACTAATTATTTACTATTAGTATAATTTAATTTCGTTAGAATTTGTTTTCCAAATTGATTTTTATTTAATTTACAGTAGTTCAAGTCATATTTTATTCTATTAACCGTGTCCGGAATGTAAGTTTCCCAACGTTGTAACATTTACGTATAGTTTTTTTCGTGACAGTAATGACATCGAGATTGAGTCGTAAGCCATACTGTACAAGTCACCACCACGCTTCTGTAATATTTCAAATGGAATGTTTTGAATCACGCTCTTATAATTTGGATCACGCAACTAGCGATTATTACCACTTTCTCCATCTGAAGAAACATCTTATGTTAGTGGTCAAAGATTCGATGACATCGGTGAGGTTAAAGAAGAGGTCCGGAAATGGTTTTACAAGCAGGAAATATACTTCTATGACGCGGGCATCTAGAGGCTAGTGCCCGCCTAAACAAATGTTTGAATACTGACGGCGACCATGTGGAAAAATAGGTATGTTCCATGTCGTGAATCTGTAGAAATGTTATTGTAAAATAAACAGATGGTACATACTTACGACATTGGGAACTTACCTCCCGGATACGCCTTGTAACATGTTCAAAATATAGTTTCGATAAATTTTCTAGATACTATCAATATACTGAAATCTTTAAATACTCTTGGGACGTTAATTCGAATTGCTTTGTTTTTGAGAGAATAACAAATTTATTGGTTCATTCATTCTATCTTTCATTCATTCTGTCACCCGTATATGTAAGACTGACTCATATCTCACGTTTGGTCGATATAAATAGATTGTACACTTAGTAAACAATGCAATTTATTAGCATAATACAAAACATTCATGTGTTCATTCATTCAATAGTTTATTCACTCATTTATTCATTCATTCATTCATCTGTTCATCCACCTTAATAAGAGTTATTCATATATTTTGTCTGTGGAAAATTATAACTGAGTTTTCACAATGATTCGTGAACATAATATGAGAGCTCTAAGATCTTCATTCATCTATTCGAACACAAATTCATTCATTCATACATTCAATTACTCATTGATAGGTGTAATTGAATGTAATTTTTATATTTCCTATTCCAAAAAAATGTATGCAGTAGTTGTTCATTTTTTAAGAAGACAAGATGAGAGCTATGTGTTCATTCATTAGATCATTCATTCATTCAATTACTTTACTAAATTAATTTGTTTCATGTATACACGGGATATCCAAATTAATTTTTTTGGAGGGGAGGTCAAATCTTTATTTATTCATTCAATTCCTCATTCATTTATCCGGACATAGTTGAGTATGATGTGTGCTATTTCATGTATTCAGAAGTTTATCAATTTAATTAATCTTTTTTATGTAAAACATTTATATATTTATACATTCAAAATTCTCTAATCTTTTTTTTTTATTCATTCACACATTTATTCATGCATTACCTTTATACTTTATTTATCCATTAAATAAGCCGATAAACACATTGTTAACACTGATACTCCCCTCCTTCCGCCCGTTGGTGTTTAACTAGTAAAAAATGTCATTGGTATGTGACTGTTTAGTAAAATATAATTAATCTTATCAAACTGTACTTTGATGTTCTTCCTATTGGAACATGATATAAAAAAAAAACACTTGGTGTACAACTGTTTTCTATATTGTCCACTGTCTCATGTTTTTTTTTAAAAATAGAGTGTACTTAAGAATAAGTATATTATTTATAGATAAAGCTAGTATGGTTATGTGTGGTGAAAATATGAGGATTCGCTTATTACGAGGACGAAAACAACGTAACGTTGATGAAGATAGCTAACGATCCCACAAAACATATAACCATTAATATTACAGCCTGTTTCAATTTAGTAAAACCAAAGACCCGAAATAAAACTTTTTGCGTGAAAGATAACCATTCTTAATCAAAGCACTTATCAAAAGAGTAAGTACAAAGAGATAAGATACAAAACAAGCAATACCATTAAAACGTTTTAAACTAGATTATATTGTAGTTTGGTATTTTTTTTCAGATATCAGAAGAGAAAATGACAAAAGACAATAGTCTAATGGCTTTTCGATACATTTACATCAAAGTAAAGCGGTCAATTATGAAAGGCTTTTCTCAAAAAAAAAGAAAAAGAAAATAATTACCAAAGAGTTGAATAAATGGCAAAGAGGAAGTCGACAAAAGAAATGGGCAGATAAAGAAGAAACAAAAAAAATGTGAATGCTATTGAAAGAGGACAGAAATAAAGAAACTAGGTGGGAGTTCAAGTAACGCGAATTTTAACCCTACGAAAGAAACAAGTGACGATAGCTACGAAGTTAAAGAAGTTTAGTTCTAGCAAAAGAAAAGAAATGAAAAAAAAAGAAACAACAGAAAATTCGAAAGAAACAAACAACTAGTTGTCCACCATTTTATTAGCTTAGCTATACTTTTTTTTATTTAGCTCCGCGTCTTATTTGATTTCTTTTCTTGTATATGCTAAAACCTTTCTGTTCCTTGTTTTTCTCTTGGATCGGCCTTTCTTAAATAGAAAACCAAGGGATGTAATAGATCTGTGTCAAGATTTCCGGCTGGTCTCACGAAGAAGATGAAGAAAGAAAAAAAATATCTTCATTGGAGATAAATACGGACAAAAGAAGAAGAAGAAGAAAATGGAAAGGAGTAAAACCATAACATTGCACTCCAGCCATTGTTATGCATTTAAAACTTGCTTTTGCGGCAATGTCCATAAACGGAATTGGAAAAAAGGAGTTCTTCCTTTTCTGTTTAGTGAACGCTTCTGTTCTATTCAACTGCTTCTTTTTGTCTTCATCTTCAACGTGTTCTTCTGCTCTAACATTCAAAATGCACTTAAAAAGGCTTTTAACTGACTTTTCTTTCAATTTCAATGATGACGTTCATTTAGTGACTATGGAAGGATGTAGGAATAACACCAGTATACAAAAAACAAAAGAAAGGTTTTTGAGAGTAAAAATGCCGACTGTAGCAATGAGAACACCAACCAACGTTCAAGTAATGAACTTCCACATCTCAGATAATTGCAAAATTTCGCTAAGGTGAAAGAAAAAAATAACTTCATATATATCTTTCCAGTTTACTGTATTTTGATTTATGTTTATTTGGTAACAATTGATGTACAGTTTCCGCAAATACGTCATGAAGAAGACACATGATGATTCTCAGTTCTTTGCTTTCCTTCTTGGATGCGAAGAGAACAAAGAAATCGATTTTAATTTTCTTCATTTCATCTCCTTGGCTTCATTTTGATTTCAGAACATTTGATGGAAGCGGCATTCACACAGACGAAAGTTCAAAGAGAAATAAAAATCATGGTTCTACAGCGCACATGCAGAGAACCAATGCCTGTTAGAAGGATTTTCATTACAAAATAAATATTGCGTCGTCAGCGAAACGACTATCATCACTGGCTGTTTTGATCCTAGCCTTCTACTTCTTTATTTAAATAAATCGCCAGTTGGTACCAAGTCCAAGACCGAGAAAATACATTAGCTGCGGCCAATTACTATCGAACGCAGAACGGCTTCGTAATACTCCTGGTTTATGGAACATGACAGCGGAGGAGAACATTTCTCTTCGTGAATCTCTTGTAAGTGGCCGTTTCCAAGCTTTACTCAGAAATGTGGGCTCAATATCTCACTCATTATCTCCCAGAATCTCTGCTTATCCAGCTCACCCACGACACCGACAGGTTCATTAGGTACATTATTTCTTACCAAAAGCAGATTTACTGCATATGGACTTAGTTAGGTAGGGTATATGTTACTTCCAGGAGAGTTTCAATTTTTTGTGTATATCCTGTATTGTCTCGAGAGAACTTTTCTCCTAACCTTAATCAAGACCGTAGCCAGGATTTTGTTAACGGAGGGGCACAGATAAACTCTCTCTCTCTCTCTCTCTGTCTGTCTATACATATGACCCTTCTTAACCGAGTAGTTAACAGGCTGTTTTCACTTGGTGCGCATGGTTCCGGGTTTAGACAATAAAGATTTTCGGTGCTGAGGCAATTTAAGAGCTACTGACAACAAGAATTAACCAATTCCAGTCCAGAATGCTAGAAAATAACGGCTGAATAACTACTGTTATTTTAATAATAATAATCTATAATTGATTTTGCGTTACGTTTTTATTCATACAAAAGATATTCTCCGAAGAAGCTCTTCTTACAGAATCACCTGAAAAGACAATTCTAATAGCCTGCTGCATGATTCTTCGGGTTTTAAAACCTGTTGTTATGAACTAAGGAAACTATTGAATAATATTTAATATTTGTACATACATGACCAATATTTTTACATTAACAATTCTTGTTTCTATTTTTGTATCAAAAAGGCTTATTTCTGATTATTTACTTTCAAAATAACGAAAAGATCAAAGATGTTCGCAAGGAGGTTAAAGTTTCGATAATCTCTGAAGCCTAAGATAGAAATTGAATGCTTGTCCTATAGAGTATAGACCAGTGGTCCTCAAGCCCCCAAACCAGAAAGCTACTCGACAAATATGAAATATGCCCTGGGGTACCAAAATAGAATGAAAGTTGTCTGATAAAATTCTGTGGTCAGACAGTGAAGCTACCCGTAAACGAAAACGAATAATGAAAACTCCAAATAATCTCCTTGACATCCAGACCATGAAGTGCTGTGAACTACTCTAAAATTTATATTTTATTTTTAATTTCCAAATGTTAAGGAGCAATATAAGATTTGTTTGAAATGTTTCAGGGGTACGTAGACCCACATCCAGAATATCTGAAGAGATGCTCCCTTCTCGTAGACTAACTTTTGTGAACTCATTGAATAATCACCTACATATGGGAGCAAAGATGCAATCCCGTCTTTAACAACTAACTGATATAAGTCAACAATCGTAATCACAGTAATATGATAGCCTGTATTTGTAATCTGCTCTTTAATTTTGATTTTGTGACCACTTTTACAACACAATTTTCAGCCGATGTTTGTCTCTGGTGGGCAGACTGAGAATATAATATTCTACGTTGATTTCAATGTCACTGTTCACTGACAAGTGTGTCAGACCATTTAATCTGTCCTCTGTCATAGACGGGCGAAGATATGATTTAATGATCCTCAAACTTGAGAAGCAACGTTCAGGTGTACACGTTGTTATAGGTTTAGTAACAAGAATCTGCACCAGCTTGTAGATATTCGAGTACAGTTCATCTGAGCAATAAATCAAGCCATCAACAGCTGTACGAGGACACTCATTTGCAGGCGCATTTGTTCCACTTATTTTTCCACAATTCGAATTCTAGTTTGACCATATCTGCTTTCTTATTTATATATTTAATATATAAGATTGCCTTGTTCGCAAATGGTAAGAGGGCAAAGGCCCCTTGTTCCGACATCCCAGCACACAATATAGCTGTGAAGAGGGAGCCTACTACTAGAATTAAAAACCGGCCGTTACTATTACTTCCATTTCGGGACAAAAGACAAGAAAATAAGACAAATTCGCACTGCCTACAGATTACTGTAAAGAAAAGATTTAATTATTTTTGAAGTTGATAAATAAAGAGGGTAGAGAGTGAAAGTTTATTAATAATCAACAGAAATATGCAACAATTCTGTACATGTTAGTATAAGATTGTTTCGAGAAACTAATGAATCGCTCGAAAAGATGGTATGTGCCCGGCAAATAAAAAATAGCTCGAGTCGGAAGGGAGGGCACGTGCTCGTGTGCCACCCCCTTCGCTACAGCACTGACCTTAATTAATGGTTAATAAGACAATCTAGTATCCTGAGGTGTCAGCTTTTAATCCCGAAAGAGAAACTTAAAATGTGGAGTGTCTGAACACACGGAAATAGGAGCTGCTCCAAATATTGTAGACGTGTACAACTATGTATACGAATTATCAGATAATAGATCAAGTCCAACTATATACTCATAGCTAACATTACGAGAATACATATGATAAACAAAAATGTTCATAAGAAGTCTTAGCTTATAATAAATTGTTTTATTCTCCGCACTGTAAATGGGTGTGAAAGAATGGAGTGGTGATGATAAAAATGGTTACACTCCAAAATAAAAGCGATAGTTTTACACTATAATCACCGGTAACCCTGATATCACTGTAAAAGAAGCGGTGCCAAACGGTAGGAATATATTTACTTATATCAATTGAAAAAAAAAATATTTTTGGTCACTACCTGTGAATTCTCTTTTCAACAAAAGCACGTAGTGATTTTCGAACGTGACAAGCCTAATTTTCCTGAAAAACATATTTTACGTTTTAAGGTTCTTGTCTATATCTCCATTCTGACTTTGCGTGCGATTTTTTTAACACTACCTAATTATCCCTTTTAAGTTCCTTTCGCTGATTCCTTCTTCTTTATTCCATTCCTGTTGTACAAACCTCCAAAATTAATAATTTCATTTTAGCTTTTTCTAGTTCTTCTTCGTTATTAATTATTCTGTATCTACCATATTATTTTTTCTATTTTATTTCTTTTTAGCGTTTCTTTTCAGAACTCCAATCTTCTACCACCACTGCTATACTTCATGTTTCTGTGTTATATTTTCTGGAGACTTAAGTTCAATATCCATTCACTTCAGCAGCCATCATTTCTTTTTTGTATCTAATACAATAGTTCCCCTCATATCCGACCTTGGGATATTCCACCGTCTGCTCGCTGTGCTTGAATTAGCATGTAAATGGAGTCATCGCCGCTCATTATTTTCCTGTCACAGCAACAGTGAGCAGTGCACTTCAGTGTAACGAATTTTGTGTGTGTGAAACTTCTTTTATATATAAACACAGTGTAGAAATTGAAGCACTTTGAGGTGGTGGTGGTGGGGTAGTTTGTATTTCTATACTAATTGAGACTTTTCGTAATCCCTGTGTTCCATAATGGCCCTTCATTTTCATACATTTAGTGTATGTTTCTAAGTTTTTCACTGCATGCCTTGGAATTTTGTCCCTACACTTCTAGGCTTATTGCCATATTCATTTTAATTTATGAAATCACAAGTACAGCAATATGTACCCACAAAACAAACTTCATAACCTCAAAATTAAAAACACGAATGACAAATTTTATTCTAAAATCATGTTGCCTTTTTTGAACTCGCTCTTTTTTCCTGAACTTTGAAAGCTCTGAATATTGAAAGAAAATCCTCTAGGCCAGAGAGGAGGGGATCAGAAGTTTAAAACTCGTAAAGAGTCAACATCAATGACACACAAACTGGAAACTGGCTAGCTAAACCTTCTCAATCAAGGTCACACAAGAGCTAAGACACAGTTTCACCAGCCTGCTTCATCACCCACAACCACGCGTCTGACGAGTAAAATAAGGCACTAGACTGGTACAGCAGAAAAATATTATACTAGAGAGAACATTCAAATACTGGAGAAACCCGAAAAGGAGCACGCGATTATTAAAGAAAATGTAATTATTCAGTGAAGCATCTCAGAAAAAAAATGTAAGCTAAAGACGAAGGAAAGATTCCCCGATCCACCAGAAGAGAGAACTTTGAGAATGACCCACCCCAAAGCACTGAAAGGTGTTTGAGTAGCGTGAACCTCCAACAAAATAGTCATCAGACTGGAGGCGATAAACTGAAGTTTATCCATAAACACTCATAAGAGCGCAGAGTATAAAACTTTGAACTTTGATCTTAAAACATACGACACAAAGACATTGCGTGGAACTCATTAAAGTAAAAGCACTGCAAGGTCACATAAAACACACTTGAACCATATGACGAACCGTATACTACAGTAGAACCCGTAGTAGTTGGTTACACCAGTGGCATTCGTCGTATTCCGAAGAAGTAGAAGGAGTAAGAGAAACAAAAGTTCTAGAAAACTATCCATCTGCCAGAAGATAATGATATTGTCACTTGGCGTTCAAGGTCACTGTAGCAAACGTATGAAATTTCTATAGCACGAATCAAAACCCGTTCATGAATGGCTATTAAACTAAAGCCGAGGCATTGATCAATTTAGAATAACTAGATTACGTGTATTCACCTTAAAGAAAGTAAAATTATGATTCGTAGCAATGATTAAACACAGCAACTGCCATCAAAATATAAAACCTTCGTGCAAATGCATACCTTATTCAAAAAATTCAAATATTTAAATACTTACTACACGTTAAAGATTTTCAAATGAAAGTTGTAAACCGTTTCATTCACTGTTTATTTCAATATAGAATCATATTTAACTTTACGTCACGGAAACTCAGAGTAACATTTTTATGCCAGGTTAAGTTTACAAAATTTACTCTGAAAAAGAATCATGTTATGGCAAATACAGAATAGTGCATGAATGAAGAATATGATTCGATTCGAAAAAAATTCATTCTGGTTTCAATAGTTTGTCCAAAGTAACATATCTTCATATTCGAAATCAACTTCATATGTGGTTTAACAAAACAGGTTTGCACGCAGCAATTTGAGTCCAATTTGTTACTTTCAAATATTTGTGATTCACTGTTTATTCTGATAACATTAATCGTATATTTCCAGATCGCAGCTATAAGTTTGAATGTTAACATTTTGAAACACTGAAAATGAAATTACAATCGACGCTGGGCCACTTTCATTGAAAGCACTTTTATAGAATGCTTCGAATCAATAAGAATTTCAAGTTCAAGGCAGATAGAATGAAGCTCCATGTATACAAAATCTATCACAACGAAGACAAAATTTCTATGGTAGAATAATTTATGTTATAGTTGCCTGAAATCCTTTAACTCATTGAATTCAAAAGTGAGCCTTACGATCGTGCCGGTTATATTATTTTCAAATAAAATTTCATATGCTCAACGTTGTTAAGAAACGAACGCAACCTACCACTGAGCGCATGTACTAAACCTTTACCGTACTTGAAACTATAGTGAACTTTTACCAAAACGAACATATTTCTGTAGAAGTAACTAAAGAATGCATTTAAACTTTCATAAAACATTTCAGAACTTAAATGTGAGAATCTTTCCAAACGATAAGAAGGTGAGGGAGACATTTTGATACCCGATCATGGCTACTACATAGCACAGCATTCTAAACATAGAGTCAGCCCATGTTCGCCGCAACCAGATTAGCCTCGCACACTGTAAGTTACACTTTGTATCTCAAAATTCAAAACAAAATAATTACTCATCTCGAACAGTACAACAACGTAACAACCGGAAAGAAAATTTAATGAAATGTTGTTACTTCTAAAAGTTCAAACTTCGACATATCAATATGTGAGGAATCCCAATATGTCTTCTCTTACTTCTTCCATAGAGATATCAGACGAGAAGAAAGGAATCTTGTTCCTAAATTTAGATTAAAATTCCCAGCTAACCTGGTATCGGCGAAGACGACCCTTTAAGGTTTTCTAAAATGTACACATCTAACTTTACCTGCCAGACAACTGAGAGATCAATACGACGGATATTTTTAATTATCTTCCATAATTCTGTTAATTACAAGCTCAGTTGCCTGCTCTTATTATATCTTCTTGTTGTGTTCTAACTCTAGAAGGACACGCCCCCTCACCACCATCGGTGACAAACAAAATGCGTATCAAAACAACAC
Source organism: Lepisma saccharinum (assembly GCA_022664845.1). Lineage (NCBI taxonomy): Eukaryota > Metazoa > Arthropoda > Insecta > Zygentoma > Lepismatidae > Lepisma > Lepisma saccharinum. The sequence goes on from JAGDQP010004852.1 coordinate 52,934, forward strand.
TGACAGGTCATGACTTCAGACCAGAAAGACCACAATTCTCACATTTCAGTTCACAACCAAAAGGTCAAGTTACCAAAAGTTCAAAAATCAAAATATTAAATAAGATTACATAAATTTAATAAATATTAAAGAGCAAGGTTTTGTTCTGGCGGGAAGATTCTGCCAATAGCAAAATACCACATAATTAAGATGAATAATTGATTCTCATCCAATGACAACTGATGACACTGTTTACGCAATAAGAAGATCTGTAACAGACGAAAGATGCTACAAAAGTAGTTCGAGATGAAAGAAACCTTGTGCCAGAATAAAGAAAACAAAAGAAATGGATAACATATACCTTTGCTCGAAGAAAAATAAGCGATGGTCAAAGAATATTAACGATCTGGAGATCCACACAGTAAAAATCTTTTCTTCGAAACTCGAAGTAAATAAAACAAATCAAATATAAATACCACGGAACGGAGTTCCAAGGCCGTTTCAATATAACTCGTAGAAAATATATCTAACGAAATTATATGCAAAGTACGAATAAACCAATTATAATATATACGTTCTTCTAAGGTAGTGATTTACGGCTCCCCATTCACACTTCCTGTTTACAATTTTTTAACAATATCGAATAAATCCAGAACATATTTGAAATTTTGAAAAGCTAATAATATTTATTCACATTTTTAAATGGTTTGAAACCGAGTTTGAAGATTGTTCTTTTACCGAAGATATATGAAGGTCCGTAAAGTAAGATTACATTGCCCAGGTCTTTACATTTCTCTCCAATAGCAAATATCTTCAAACTATAGATTAATTAATTTGATTTAACTCTTAAGTATTATCTAAGCTGCTTTCCAAAATACAATTATTTCTCTAATTTTTTCTGTCAGTCTTAAATATATTTTTAAAGGGGTCTTGATTACTAAGTCCTCTTAAAACACATTCAAATCCGCAAAGTTATGAAAAGTTAAGGTTTTCAAAATCCGTGAACACAATTGATAAATAGGAATGTATGTAACAAAGATCTGTTGTTCAAACTTTTCTAGAAAACAAAAAACTCGCTGAGCACACTTTTGTGATCAACACAAAAATGTAGAAAACATATTAAGATATTTAAAAAAGTTAAGTTTCAATATAAGCCCCAGTCTCTCAGAAATATTAGTTCTTTTAACAAGATCTGGGTGACATCAACGAAGAACAAGAAATACTTCAACAAAATGTAAAAAACATATCAAACACTAACACTAACGTTAGTCCTTAGTACGTTTAGTGCACTAATGATGTGCTAAGTTTAGTGATAATCTGCGTAATTGAAAGTAGGTGGGGCTAACTTCATATGAAGCTAGACCCCCACCAAAAATCTTTAATAGCTCCTAAAGTATGATAGCACTAACGTTAGTTTTTAGTGCACTAACGTTGCACTAACCAGGTGGTAAATTCGGTTAAATTTCTCAAAAATGTGGGGGCCAACTTCAGGAACGTTTGAATATCGGTTAGTACACGTGCCTGCTAGCTTTTATATTCATCACCCACTCAACCAATATTCCTGAACTGGAGGCCTAGTTAAATCATTCTCACCGATTTCATGTATGCAACAAATTTCATCAAAATCGTTAGAGCTGTTTTCAAGATAACACTTATACACATATCTTGCTTTACGTAATAGGATAAGCAACAATGGGAGTTTGTTTAGTTTCTATGTAAATATATTAACTAATAAATGTTCAAGAACTTTGAATGCAATTTCGCAGTAGCTGTTAGCTGTTACTTAATGATCAAAGCTGCCTACAATTTGTTTTAATTAAGGAGCTTATTTCAACGAAGATGTCGCCTTTAGGCCTCAAAATTTCTTTGATTCAAAATCGGGAGTATACAGGTAAAAACAAATTTTCTTATTTTAATTTTTATTACCTTTTATTTATTAATTGATATGTCAGCATGTTGCTGCGCAATAGAAAGCCAATAAAAGCTTAGTTTTATGCTATTACAACTACAACTAGGAACAAATACAGGTTAAGGTGTACACGGTTCAAAGTTCCGATTTACTGTTTCAAGTATCGGTGACTTACAAGTGATGTCACGGTGACGAAACACCGGTACTTGAAACACTGAATCGGAACTGTTAAAAACTACTAATCCTGAAACAGAATTTGGTAACAGAATAATCACATCTTCATCGGCAATTTAAATGCGAACAAGAAATTAAAAGATAACCTAATCTAACCCACCCTGAAAGTAACATAAAAGTAAATTATGTCAAAAAGAATAAAAGTTGGTTTTATACTCATTAGTAAAGAGAGTGATATAAAAGTGATGTAAATAGTCGAAACTATTTAATTATGATGTTTTTGGCCCTTAGGCACCTATGGCTCGCCGGGAAGGAGGAGGGAAGGAGGAGGGAAGGAGTTGGCCAGGGCCTAAGTTGAAAGTACCATCCCGGGCGCGACTGAGGAAAAAACCTGGGAAAACTAAATCAGGATAGTCGGCCACTGGGATTAAATGTCTCGAATGGGAAGTCAACAACCCTCAATCCTGGTGAAGTGAGTGTAGTAATAAAATGAATGTCAATATTAAGCACAAACACTGCAGGAAAGCACTAAAGACTGTATCCAATCCACAACAGTTAGTTGTCGGCCCGAGTCAAAGTTGCCTAAAGCCCTTAAATAAAAACAAATCTCTACTGTTGATAGAAACCATTTATATTCAGTGTCATTAAGCCAGCTTTTATAGTGAAGCTACGATCAGGGTTACCAGGCGTCCTCCTTTTTTCATCTGGTCCTTCTGTCCTGCCTACATTTCTAAATATCTTGAAATATCCTCCGTTTTCTAGTGACCAGGTTAAAAGGTTCCGAATTGGACATATTCATACTTCTGTGATCCAAATTCTTAAATAAATGTTCGTTACCGAAATATCAAACAAATAATTTATCATTTCGTAACTACTTTCCATTTTCATTAAATTTTATTACTTGATAGGAAGATACAAATAATAATGTAAAGTTTTGTGTAACTTGCTCTGTAAATGCTGAAATTTGAAAGTTAGAAATTCTTCTGTTCTGGAATAATCGGCTGGCGTCGCTCGAAAGATAGACGCCAGAGCAAACATTTAACCTCGATCGTTCACTTCAGCATGGACCAAATTTTTAGTTCTACCAGTTTTCTCCGCTTGCTATCAGTGTGCGCTCTGTTTATATATATATATAGCTTACTTCGCGAGTTATTCACGTACCGGGCTATGAATATAATAGTACATGTTGTAAATAATATTTACGTTTGTTGTAAGAATTTAGACATACAGTAAATACTAAAAGTAAGGCAGCTCCAGTCGGAGAACTGTGCATATATACAGATATTGTGCACTTCAAATACTTTCTTAGTCCTAGTACTCGGTTTGTTGAAGATTGCATTTCCTCCGTATCTCGGGCCCCTCCCTTGTGATGTGAATTATCTATACGGGTTTGAACTCGTCTCGCCTAGGCCTTTCCAATGACACCTCAGACATCTTCATAGCCTGAGTAGAAATTTACCACCTTCGTACATCCGGACTCGGCCCTGCGATACGGATTTGAACTCGCCTCTTCGTGCCTTTTCCAATGACGCCTAAATTTTCTTCTCAGTCCTACCAGTCCCGAAGTTACAAATTGCCCCTTTCTCCAGAACTTGCCCTGCAGTGTGTATGATCTATACAGGTTTGAACTCGTCTCGCCGAGACCTTTCCAAGGACCCTTAGTAGTTCCTGAGTTGTTGACGGGCAGAGCGGTTGTATATTCTAAGGCTTCACAGCACTGCCAACATAGTGAGAAGACGTGTAAAAAAACTGCGTTAGAACTGAAAATTTGGTCCATTCCGTATTTAGACTGGAAGTGAACGATCGAGATCAAACCTGTATTTTCTTGTATGCACTCGTTGTGCACTTTAACTGAGATTTGGCTTAGTAGCCAATAGAAATATATGCTTATACATTTCTATTGCCTATTCATTCAAACCGCAAGCGAAAGATGTGACGAGTGAGTACATGAAAAGGCAGCTTAAATGCCACTCCGCTCTAAGGCTTCATACATTCACTAATTTTTAATGATATCGATCAGTCCAGTATCCTTTTTAGATAGAGATCACTGGGTCTGACCAAAGTTAGCTTTCCACAATATGCAGACTTTCGATCTGCAGGACTGCAGGTTGAACATCTTCCAGACCTGATGAGAGCTCATCGAGCCTCTGTGAGCTGTTTTGGAAACCAAGATTCGGGGTCGATTTCCACCTCTTCGTCTTTACTTGAGCTGGAAGCTATGTTACATGAAGAATTGCTTCAAATTCCACTCACCACCATTCAAGATTTGTATCGGTCTATTCCGTCTAAAATTCAAGCTGTTTTGTGTGCTAAAGGTAGATCAACAAATTATTCATGTTCCGACTTCCACAAGTGTTTCCATTATTTTACCCAGCACCTTTAGAGTACATGTGCAACTCTGAGTTGTTCGTACATACTTTACATAAAACTTAGAAAAAAATGAAACATAAAATCTTACAGTACTATATATTTCAAAATAAAGTACCTACTTCATATTGTATTGTATTTAAATTTAAGTTAAAAGTCACGATAATGTGTTTATGGTAGCCATTAGGGGATGGTTAAAAAGCGGGACACTTTGACAAGATAAAAAAAATTAAAACGCATGAAGATGGATCTTTTTCATTCAACTATACCTTTCATTGTGATTGTTAAACGGTGAGTAGATTGAGGTAACAAATACGAATAAAATACAAGAAGCTCATGTGATTAATAGGCTACGAAGTTTAAAGTAATGATTACTCTTGTTAGTGTCCAAACAAGTTTCACTGTAGTCACTAACTTCCACTGGTAGTGTAATTCTATAAAATGTACCCACACATTCAACCTTTTAACACTATTATTGATATTTTTCTATTAGAGCCGCTCGCTTTCAGTATATGCGTGTTCTGCAAGAAGGTTTTAATAATGCCACTGCACGATTCACTCTCCAAGTTAAAACAAAGTTTGGAGTTCTGACTTAACTGTGGAAAATATCAAGTGAATTTAGCGGTTCTTTCGCCAGACCTACATGTTTTGAAAGCAATCTAGCGGCAAATAATAATAATAATAATATCTTGAAGTTTATTTTTTTTTTAAATTAGAAGTTCTGAAAATGTCTGAGTTTGAAAGCATCAGAATGATGATAAAGTACAAAAATTTAAATGACACAACTAAAAGCAGGTCAAATCAGCATCCGGCTCGACTTTTAAGCTGGACATAAGACATGACCATCAAAAGTAGGACAAAATAAGGACAAATGACCACCCTAAGTGAACTGTACTGTATTATAATTTCTGTACTGTATTATAATTGAAGATCTGAATTGAAAAAACATCCCAAATCCACTTTTTCATATTTGCATTTTTTCTATTCGTCGATATCTATGTTCTAAGAGCTATCCACTTACATGAATATTACATCCTAATCCCACCAGAGGAACCCTTTTTTAATACAAAAGAATTTCCGATGAATAGGATAACATACGAAGACCTTGGACTGTTTTTCGTTCCTCCTGAAAAAATACTCCGGTGGACTTGGGATGTTTTTCAATTCAGGTCTTCAATTACTGTATTTTTACTGAACTTTGTAAGGAATTTTCAAATAAATCGTTTCTAAGAGTAAAAATCAAATTTAACTTCTGCAAACTACTAAAATCTAAATTTTACTTTTTACCAGGTGCGTAAATATGAAACCGAAATTTATGTATAGAAAAGACACAGTGATTAGTGACAATGCTAAGAATTATTTTATTCGAAGAATTGGCCATCGCTAGCGATACATTTCTGCCATCGTTCCGGCAATGTGTGGATGCCAGACCCAAAAAACTGTGCCTCTTGTGCTGCAAACCAGTCATCAAGCCATTTCGTAAGATGTGAAGCACTGATCAGCAAGTGCGTGTCCCATGGATGCAAATAAGTGAAAATCGGAAGGCGCCAAGTCTGGTGAGTAAGCCGCATGCGAAAGGATTTCCGAGCCAAACGTCGCAATCGTTTCCTTGACCGGTTTTGCTGTGTAGGAGGGTGCATTATCGTGAAGCACAATCACTTTATGTAGTCTTTGGTCATATCTGGTCGTTTTTCACGCAAAGCTTGATGGAAATTGATCATTTGTTGTCGGTAACGTTGGGTATTAACGGTTTCGCCAGGTTTCAGCAGTTCATAATAGATCACTCCCTTGTGATCCCACCAAACACAAAGCATTGTTTTCCGTCCATAACGATTTGGTCTAGCAGTCGATGTTGCTGGTTCTCCTGGAGTTACCCATGGTCTTTTACGCTTAGTATTCTCGAAATAGATCCGCTTTACGTCACCAGTCACAATTCGATTGAGAAATGATTTCCTTTTGTACCTGGCGAGCAGAATTTCGCAAGTGGTTTTTCGGTTTTCCTGCTGTCGTTCAGTCAATGCATGTGGAAACCATTTTCCCACCTTCTGAATCTTGTCCATGGCTTTCAAACGTATGAAAACTGCTTCTCGTGTTATATTTAATTGATCCGCGAATTGTTGTTGCGTTTGAGCGTCATCCTCATCCAACAAAGCTTGCAATTCGCTGTCTGCAAACTTTTTCGGTGGTCTTCCACGTTCTTCTTTCTCACGTCAAAATCACCATTTTTAAATTTTGTAAACCACGCATCACTGTGACTTACCAAGAGCATGATCACCGTAAGCTTCGACAAGCATGCGATGCGATTCTTCAGCAGTTTTCTTGAAATTGTAACAAAAAATCAATGCTGTCCGCACATCGTAGTATAGGTACAAATTGCGCCACGCTATTAAACACTACACTATGACATGAAACTTGTCTGGTTGTGAGTTGCAAATCGTTATCAGCAGTCAAAACAAGCAAGTGGCGCCAAGGGCGCAGTTTTACGGTAACCACAGTGACAGCTAACGCCGTATATGCACAAATTCCGGTTTCATATTTTCACACCTGATATTGCGTCGGATTCGGTTAATCCGAATATTCGGTTCATCGAGATATTCTAGTCTATATCAAAATTTGGAATTTCGTAAAAGAAATAAACGTACGTATTAGCCTATATTCTATTTTCGTGTTGGTTTACTTATCGGAGCATTTATTGACGTTAAGTGACTTTTAGCAATCAAATTTTTCAACATTTTCTTAATGAAAACGAATAAAATTAATTATAACAAACAAATACTTCTCTGTACGCATGTCGAATGCCATTGTTGTAGGAACTGTTTTGAAAATCAAACTTGTTTCTATAGTTATTTCTTTGGCTATTGGAAAGTTAAACATTATTTGTGCTTTGAAAATGAAAAAGAAATGAAGATATTTCTTGTATTCTCGAAAATATAATATTCAGGTAAATACATATTTCTAACTAAATTATTCTGAATTAATATTTACTTCATAGAGTCATGCACTGAGTATTATACTAATGACTAATCTTTTAAGTTTTTATAATTAAAAGATAACTTAAAAGTAGTATTTCATTGGACACGTGACAGCCCCGTTATGTGGGTTGCATCTTGCATTTCAGTTGCAGCTTTCTTTAGTAAGCAATAAGTTCACTATTTCTATGTAAACTAACCTACCTCGCCTAAAGTCAGTGAAATCTAAACAGGCAACCAATTCTGAGTAATTTCAAATCAATTTAGTCAATTTGGATCGTTCACATCACTGCAAAGTGAAGCTATACAATATACAATCCTTACGTTTGCTCCGCTTGATAGAATATACGAGGGCTGAACAACAAAGACTGAGACTGATTTTTTTACACATGTGTTTATGACTCAAACTCTATGTTGACATGATCTTTTTCAAAGTACTTCCCTCCTGAGTGAATGCACTTTTTATAACGTTCCTGCCATTCCTGGAAAACGTGATGCAGCCAATTTTTTGATATGTCCTTCAGAATCGCCTCACATTTCTTCACCACTGCTTCAGAGTTCTCAAAGTGAGTATCGCGGAGCTTTGCCTTCAGAGATGGAAACAGAAAAAAATCGCACGGAGCGGGATCGGGACTGTAAGGTGGATGGGGTACACAAGTGATGTTGAATCTAGCTAAATATTCCATGACTGGAAGTGCGACGTGAGCTCGTGCGTTGTCATGATGAAGTCTCCAACCATTTTGATGAAGTTCAGGTCGCTTCTTCACAATGTGCTTCCTCAGTGTGGCCAAAACGGAAGTGTAGTATGCCCCTGTAACAGTAGTGTGAGGGGGAACTACATGCTAGTAAATCATTCCTCTACAATCAAAAAACGTGATTACCATAACCTTTCCTACAGATGGAACAACTTTCGCCTTTTTTGGTGTGGGAGAGCCTGCTGATTTCCACACTGTGCTGGCTTGTTTTCCCTCTGGATCGTAGTGATGTAATCAAGTTTCATCTCCAGTGATAACTGACTGAAGAAACTCATCTCCTCCCTCAGCAAAGGAACGCAGCACCTCACGAGAAGTCTCAACTTGCACAGCCTTTTGTTCCGGAGTCAACAGTCGTGGTACCCAACGGGCACAAACACGGGACATATGGAGGTGATGGTGCATTATTGAAAAAACACTACCATATGAAATTCGCAACACTTCACTTAGTTTACGTAATGTTATCCTTCGATCCTCAAGGGCAATCACAGCAGCAGTATTGATGTTTGTTTCTGGCACAGCAGAGGCCGAAACACCAGGTCCACCTTGCTTAACGCGTGAAACTCGTCCTTCCTTGAATTCGTTGAACTACCGAAACACTGTTGCTCGAGGTAATGCACTTTCACCGTAAGCTTGCTTGAGCTTTTCGTATGTTTCAGAAGCTGTATGGTTCAAGCGAAAACTAAACTTTATTGCTCCATACTGTTCTTCTCGTGTAACCTCCATTGTATGCATATACGTACACAGCACGTTGTGAGGCGAAATGGAAGCAATGTTTAACACACAGCGGATTACTCCCAACCTACCGATACGACAATGCTGCCACCTAGTGAGAGTATACATGAAACACAACTCTTTCAACAATCAAACTTGCCGGCATTCAACCGGTACAACAATCAGCCTCAGAATTTGTTGATCAGCCCTCGTAGTTTATATGTAAAGTATCCATCAGTCCCGTGGTCCAGAGGTTATCATCACGGACTCGAGTCCCACTACTGGTCATTCTCACTGAAGCATTTTGGACTTTTCCTTAGTTTCACCAAGCTGATAATTTGATGGTACCTGAACTAAAGTCCTGGTCACTATCTTTCCTGTCTTAGCCATAGAAGAATAATCTTCGAGGGACATTATATATATATATATATCTTTCAAATGTACTGAACTTATATCGAAAAGCTACCTTTCAGGATATATTCGAAAATTTTTAAAACATGCCTAACATCTATTTTGGAATCACAATTAGAATATTATTATTGCTTTCACTTACTAAAGCGTTGCAGCGCACCTAATTGCGATTCCACTGTTGTAGAACCTCTCATGGTTGCTACTAGAAACAAGACGGAAGTAACGAGGATGTCTGGTACGGATCGGCAGCGAAGCAAGAATGAGCTGGCCAGGCGTCGTGCTTGCGCGTAGAAAAGATTTCTTCCTCATAGTATGGATAGTGGATTTCCTTGTTACCCGGAACCGAACCAGTCATATTTTCACCTGCAATGACAGCTGTGATTTAGCTATTATCAACTAGATTCGACACAAAAGTTAATAAAAATCAGAAGACTTGACAAGAGGTAAAGCTCCCCGCAACCACCGCTGTGCGGATGCATGATCTTTGGGGGCGGGGATGTCATGACTCAGTAATAATAATAAAGGCGCTTCAACTGAAAGTTGCAGGTGAAGGGGGCGAAGAACCTTTTAGCTGACCTCGGGGTGACCGAGAGGTTAGAGCGCTCGCTTTCTGTGCGCGTGGTCGCGAATTCAAATCTCGCAGGAGTCCATTGAACGGAGTGGTTTGGAAGCCACTTTACTAAAATCTGTAGGTCGCGTCCTTAGAAGCTCATCAGCTCGTTTAGAACTTTAATGACAATTCACTCAACCTCTTAGTTACGCCACTGGAAGTATATTAAAGTTCTCACTTCATATGTTCGCAAGAAAAGCGTCGCAACTCAAAATTTTCCAATTTTCGTTTTTTTTTAAGAGCGTTAGAAAACTATTCTCCTTCTCTGAGAGAAATAAAAACTGTGAAAAAGGACTGCAACCACGAAAGTTCTAACCTAATCCCTCTAAGCATGAAAGAGTGAATCGTCATCTGAATTGTTTCTTAGGGACAATTTGTCCCCGCTACTGACAACTTCACATTTCGTAATTCGCGGAAGATATGATGTCAAAAACATATTGAAATAGTTATACGAATTTTTATCTCGACGGTTTGAATAAAATATCTTTATTGCAATTACCTTAAATTGAAGATGAATATAGGGGCAACCGTTTAGATTGTTTTTTGAAGGCAAGATACGAGCTCGTACAATTGAGTTCGAAAATTAAAATGTTTTACTATTTATGTAACTTTTCACATTTAGTGATGCTACTAGCAACAATTTTGGACATGAAATTGAAATAGTGACATTTTTCTTCCACCAGTGTTGATATGGCATTTCCCTCTTCACAAAATCTCATTAGTTCGGCAACGATAAATAGACATGGACCAGAGACCACGAAGGAAGGATAGTCTGTGCCAGAGATGAGTGGCTGAGATGAGTGCAGTAAGTAAATTATTTTATTTGCTCTTATGTCGATGGGCCAAAAACTGCTCTTTGGAATTAATCCACCTTGAGTCGGGCTACAATGCATTACATAAGCAGCTAACAGGGTAGGAGGACGCTTTGAGGGATATTGGATGTGCTTTCACATGTAATTTGTTTCAGGAATTATGTTGGTTGTTTAATTTTATAAAAGAAGAATATCTGTATATTAATGATGGAGCGTATATTGAGAGAACGAGAAGAAAAGAGCTATCACATTAGAAAGGTACATCAGGAGATCCTTTTTAAGTGATAGTTTCATAATATTTGCTCTTCTATCAGTCGCAAAGCCAGAAACTGAGATTTATTTATTTATTTAAAAATAACATAACTGTACGCGTCCATTATGTATGTGCCAAATATTGTAAACTCAAGAGAAGGGTTCGAACGTCACAGAGTGAGGGTTGGAATCAAGTCAAATAAGTTATTGGCGCGGGAAGAGTAATTGATATTATCAAAAGTTTGCGGAGATATGATCAAGCGGATTATTTAACTTTGGAAATAAATGTTTTCTCAGGCGAACATATAACCTTGAAAATGAGTAACTCTTGGCAAGCCCACCAACAGTCAACAAAACGGAACTACCAGCAGAAGAAATATTTGTAAATTAGTCCAAAATATATTACGAAATATTATTTACTTCGCTAGTGTTATTTTTGCTTTGAATGAGACATTCTTATAGCTTGGATGATAGGTTATGAAACTTAAGCGAACAGGTTCATAACTTAAACCTGGTGACTAAGGGAAGGAGGTAAGATCATATATACCTACCAAGAGCGAGGTAGTGACTTCCGGAAAGTACCAAAACCTATTTTAACCACCGAATACTTTAAATTGTGCGGCACAAGCCCGAAGCCTTCATACTCATGTATAGAAAAAGTTTCATTACTTTACTCCTCGAGGCTCGATCATAGCAATGGAACCCTAAAGACCGTTATGAACCGTTTATTTGTCATAACAGCTCTTATGACGAATTCTTACAGACCTCTTAAAGAGTCCTTCTATTTGAACGGCAGTTATGAACTGCTTCTCATAGGCATTATGAACTTGTAGTTAGTAAGGTTAAAAACAAATACACAAAAACGCCTTCAAAAACGTTATGTACTTGTCCATGCATACGGAAAACAGCAAATGGTTTGCTTCATTTTCATATGAAATGTAAATTAATTAATTAATCGTTAAATTATCTTGTAGACTGATATTCAATTCTATGCTGTATTTCTTTTACTAGATTAAAGTCTGCCTTCACTTCGAACCAATGGACTATTGACTTTCACAGACATTGAAAGTCAATAGAAATTGACTTTAACATTCATTGACTTTACATAAATTTAACATAATAACTTTAAAAGTCATTAGCAGAAATTGACTTTCACAGACCAAAGTTCGTTTCATTCTTCAATAATGAGTACAATTACTTTTAATTAAATGCTAATAGTAACTGCAGGATTGTGTGCAGACAATATTGGGACATTATTCTGTCCCAAAAGTGACTGCACACAATCCTGAGTTTACTATTAATAATTTGTTAAAACTAATTGTACTCATTATTGAAGGAGGAAACGAACTTTGGTCTGTGAAACTTAATTTGTGTTTTCCTCCGCTGAAATTTGAATAATTGACGTAAAACGAAAAAGGCGGGAAACCCCACTTGGATTGAGCCTTAAATTGATTCAATATTGATTCAATATAAATTGCAACCATGACAAAACGTATCCTTCTGCAAATGTCATTTCAACTAAAATGAATAGTCTAGAATTACTTTGAATTGAATTACTTTGACTCACTTTGAATTGATATACTAGAACCACTTGAAGGTTTTATTTCATTAATGAGTCTTCCATATAAACAGCAACAATGACAAAATGTGTTCTTCTGCATTGAACTTACTTGAATCAAAAGAGGAAAAATGACAAAACGTGTCCTTTTGCATTGATCTTACATCAACGAAATGGACTACTACATCATCTACAGTGCTTTAATTAAAACTCTAACAATGAAAAAACATATGCACCTATACAGATTTTACATCGAATTAATGGAATAGAACACCTCAGTGAGTCCACCAAATAAAAAGCAACAATGTCAGATTTGTCCATCTACATTGATCTTATTTCAACGAAATGGACTAGTATATCATCTATAGTCCTTCCATTTAAACACTAACAATGACAAAACCTATCCTCCTGAACTGAATTCAAACCCAATTTATGGACTAAAACACCTTAATGAGTCCTCCAAATAAACAGGAAAAACGACAAAATATTTCCTCCAGCAGTAATCCTACTTCAACCAAATGAATTAGTACAACCTCAAACGTCCTTGCATTTAAACTCTAACAATGACAAGAGTTATTTTCCTGTACTGATTTCATATCGATTTTATGGATTATAAGACATGAATGAATACTCCAAATAAAAACCAGCAATGACAAAATATTTCCTCTTGCATTGATCTTACTTCAACGAAATCGACTAGTATATCTTCAAGTCAAACAATGACAAAACCTATCCTTCGGTAAGGTTTTCACATCAAATTTATGTACTAGAACACCTCTTTGAGTCCTCTAAATAAACAACAGCAATTACAAAATGTGTCCTTCTGCATTGATCTTACTTCGACGAAATGGACTAGTACATCTTCTATAGGCCTTCTATGTAAACTCTAGCAATGAGAAAAACTACCATCCTTTACTGATTTCACATCCAATTTATGGACTAGAACACCTTAATGAGTCAACCAAATAAACAGCAGCATTAACTGTATCCTTTTGCATTTATCTTACTTCGACGAAATGGACTAGTACATCTTCTATAGGCCTTCTATGTAAACTCTAGCAATGAGAAAAACTACCCTCCTTTACTGATTTCACATCCAATTTATGGACTAGAACACCTTAATAAGTCCTCCAAATAAACAGGATCAATGACAAAATGTGCCCTATTGCATCCTCTAGAGTACTTTAGTAAAAACCCTAACAATGAAAAAACAGCCTATTATGCAGAATTTACATTGAATTTCTGGAATAGAACACCTTAATGAGTACTCGAAATGAACAGCAGCAATGACAGACTGTCTTCCTGGATTGATCTTCCTTCAATGAAATGTACTAGTATATCTTTTATAGTCCTTACATTTAAATACTAACAATGACAAAACCTATAATCCTGTACCGAATTCACATCAAATTTATGGACCAGAACACCTAAACGAGTAATCCAAATAAACAGAAGCAATGACAAAATGTGTCCTCCTACATTGCTCTTACTTCAACGAAATGAGCCAGTACATCATCTATAGTCCATCTATTACAATTCTAACATGAAGAAACTTATGCTCCTATACAAAGTTCACATAGAATTTATGGATATAACACCTCATTGAGTCATCCGAATAAGCGGCAGCAATGAAAAATATGTCCTCCTGCATTTATCTTACTCAGTCAAATGGACCAGTACATCTTCAACAGTCCTTTCATTAAAGCTATAACAATTAAAAAACATAACCTCTTAAGCTGAATTCTAAATTAATTTATGGACTAGAAAACCTTAACGAGTCCTCCAAACAAGCAGAAAAAATGACAAACCTTATTCTTCTCCATTGAAGTTACTTCAATGAAATGGGATAGTACATCTTCTAAATTGTTTTAATTAAAACTATAACAATGACAACACCTATGCTTCTATACAGATGTCACATCGAATGTATGGACTAGAGCATCTCATTGAGTCCTCCATATAAACAGCAGTAACAGCAAAATGAGTATTCTTTCATTGATATTATCTCAACGAATTGGACTAGTACATATAGTCTTCTATAGTCTTCCCATTTAAACTCTAAAAATAACAAAAAGTATTCATCTGAACTGAATTTACATAAAATTTGTGGACTAGAACACCTTAGCGAGTACTCTAAATAAACAGCAGCAATAAAAAACTGTGTCATCCTGCAATAATTTTACTTCAAAGAAATGGACTAGTACATCCTCCAGAGTCCTACCATTTAAATTCTAACAATGACAAAACGTATCCTCCATTACTGATTTCACATCGAATTTCTAGAATAAAACACCTTAATGAGTCCTCCAAGTAAACAGCAGCAATGACAAATTGTTTTCCATAATTCATCCCATTTCGACAAAATGGACACAAACATCTTCTCTAGGTCTTCTATTTAAACCCGAACAATGACAAAACCTATCGTCCTGTACCGAATTCACATCAAAATTATGAACTAGAACACCTTAATGAGTCCTCCTAATAAACAGGAGGAATGACAAAAGATGTGCTCCTGCATTGATCTCCCTTCAAAGAAATGGGCTAGTACATCTTCAACAGTCCTTCAATTAAAGCTCCAACAATGACAAAACACAACGTCATGAGCAGAATTCTAGACGAATTTATGGACTAGAACACCTTATCGAGTCCCACAAATAAACAGAGAAAATTACAAACCTTATCCTCCTGCATTGATCTTACTTCAACGAAATGCCATACTACATCTTCCAAAGTGCTTTCATTAAAACTCTAACAATGGCAACACCTATGCTCCTATACAGATTTCACATCGAATGTATGGACTAGAGCATCTCATTGATTCCTTCACAGCAACGGTAAAATGAGAATTCTTTCATTGATGTCAGCTCAACGAATTGGACTAATACAACTTCTATAGTCCTCCCATTTAAACTCTTAACAATAACAAAAAATATTCTTCTGTACTGAATTCACATCGAAGTGGACTCAAACACCTTAGTGAGTCCTCCAAATAAACAGGAACAATGATAAAATGTGTACTTCTGCATTAATCTTACTTCAACGAAATGGACTAGTACATCTTCCAGAGTGTTTAATTAAAACCCTAACAGTGACAAAACCTATCCTACACAGCTTTCAGATCGAATTTATGAAATAGAATAGCTCAATGAGTATTCGAGAATACCTTAATGAGTCCTCCAAATAAACAGCAGCAATGACAATTTGTCTTCCTGGATTGATCCCATTTCAACAAAATGGACAGGTACATTTTCCATAGGCTTTCCATTTAAACTCTAACAAAGACAAAATCTATCCTTCAGTACCGAATCCACATAAAATTTATGGACTAGAACACGTTGATGAGTCCTAATAAACAGGAGCAATGACAAAAGGTGTGCTCCTGCATTTATCTTACCCGATCCAAATGAACTAATACATCTTCTAAGAACTACCATTTAAACACGAACAATGACAAAACTTATCTTCCTGCACTGATTTCACATCGCATTTATGGACTAGAAGACCTGAATGAATCCTCCAACTAAACCGCAGCAATGACAAAATGAGTCTTCTTGCATTGATTCTACTTCAACGAAATGGGCTCATACATTTTCTAGAGTCCTTCGTTTAAATTCTAACATTGACAAGACCTGTCCTCCTGAATTGATCTTACTTCAAAGAAATCGACTGTTACATTTTCAAGTCCTTCTAATTAAAGTTTAACAATGACAAAACCTTGTATCCTTTACTGATTTCACATCGAATTTATGCACTAGAACGCACTAATGAATCCTCCGTGTAAACTTCGCTGGCAAAATATTGATCTCCCTTCAAAGAAATGGACTAGTACATCTTCAACAGTCCTTCAATTAAAGCTCCAACAATTACTAAACACAACCTCTTGAGCTGAATTCTAAACAAATTTATGGACTAGAACACCTTATCGAGTCCTCCAAATAAACAGAAAAGGTAAAGGTAAAAATGAATTTTATGGGCGGTAACAGCACTATGGCTTACGCTCGTCCCGATACGGGGAAGCCCCTTATCTTTGTCACGTCTAAAAATAGCTGGTAATTAAAATAAAAGAATATAAAAGATGAAGATGTAAAAGGTCTTCACAAACACCCCACTGGTGTAAATGGCCAGAATAAAAACCAAGCCTGTAAACGGGCCTTTACAAATAAAACAAAACTACACTATAAAACTTAATGGAAGCCTGTAAATGGGACTTCACAAGATAAAACAAAACTACACTATAAAAATTAACAGCAAAGGAGCATAATCTTATAAAATAAACGGAAATCATAAAAAGCTTCAAAAACAAGTAAAAGATTACCGTTTAAGTTTAGGTTTATACCTATTTTTGCCTCTCCTTCCAACGAGATTAAAATCTATATCCATCAGTGGGTCCTCAACCATGTCGGAGGACAAAGATGAACTTGGTTGATGGATAGTATCTACAGACTCGTCCTGAGCTAATTGTGCAGCCAAAACGTTCGTCAAAGTCTTAATGCTCGTAGCGAGAGGTGAAGTTCGAGCTAATTTGGAGACCTTATAGGGACTAAAAGTAGGCTTAACCCGTGGAGCGCTAGAGCTCTTCACAGGTGTTTGTTGTCCCTGACTCTCCGGCGGCATATTGCTAGGAGTCTCCGATTCTGTGGGCGGCTTCGGAGTGTCGTCATGCACAACAGACTCTGTTTGTGTTGATACGTTAACTGTCTGGGTACCAACCGAGACAGTTTTAACTGCTATTTTGGCTACAACATGGGAAAACGCACCAGAGGGAAGGGTGCGCTGAGACTCTTTTACGCGACGTTTTGCATCTCCAGCAGATATTTTCTCTATCACCATCAGCTCTCTAATACGTTTTTCTTCTTTAAATACCGGACAGTCACGCGACCAGGCCGTGTGATCGCCCTTGCAGTTAACACACTGAGGTTTCAGTGATGTGCAAGGATCCGCACCATGGTTGCTGGTACCGCATATTGCACATACGGCAGAGGTCGCTTTACACGACGTGCTGGTGTGTCCATAGTGCTGGCATTTAAAACACCGGAGCGGACTCGGTATATAAGGACGGACAGGTAAGCAATAGAATGCTGCCTTCACGTCCTTGGGGAGCTGTGGCATGGCAAACGTCAAAATTAGCAAGCTCGTGTGTTGCAGTTCGCCACTCTTTCGAGTTTTAATGCGTCTAACGTTCACTACACCTTGGCTGGCAAGTTCAGTCTTAATCTCTTCTTCAGGGACATCTTGCAAGTCCCAACAAGATATTACGCCCTGACAAAAGTTCAGTTGACGGTGTGGTTCAACTTGAACTTCGAATGGTCCTAGGGTTTTCAGTTTAAAGAGATTAGTTGACTGCTTATTAGTTAACGTCTCCACGAGCAAGGTGCCGTTGCGAAGCTTTTTAACATGCTTAAGTTCACCTGCAACGTGATTCAGTTGTTTTTGTATAACGAAAGGGGATAACCCCTTCAAACCACCTGGATTGTCTGTTTCACTCTTTACTTTAATAACAAGATATCGTGTAATAGACGGTACGATACTTGTCTGTTCCTCTACTGCAATATTCTCTTCTTTGTCACTGCTTGATGCATTAGCTGTATGCGCCTTCTTACTAACATCAGTGACGTTCTCTTCGCTCTGTCTCTTCTGTCTCTTTCTTTCTTTCTGCGAAGGCGACTTAGTAGGATGTGGTGGAGCCATGATGAATGAAAGCCGTAAATGCCCACACTTCTCCGTCTTCGTTCTGAGGAGCCAACGAGGCTGCCGGGTACTACCCTCATCACCCTTGTCAGCAAGCTGGAAATCGAGGCGAAGTCCAATGACTTGGCGTCGAAATCACTTGTACTCCCGACTGATGGATACTTGGGACACCCACTCCCCCGAGTGTTGGCGAGACCAAAGGTCCGAAGAGCTCCCCAATGGCGCACTTCCCAGTCTCAACGAGCTAGACCATCCAAGAATCTGCTGCTAAGAACTAGGCGCTATCCAATGGTTCCACCCCCTTTCCCCTGGGCCCAGGGGCCATCGTCAATGCAAATACATCCTGTCACATCCTTGGTCATTGCGCGGAGGCGCAAGTCACAGCACAAGAGGAGATGAAATAATGAGTCATCAATGGATGAAAAATGGGGTGAATGTAAATGAAATCCTCTCGGCTGGTCCTCCTTTCCGGCAGCGTTGATGTTTAGCTGCGAGGGCTGATTGCAGCCAGCAAAAGCCAGCTGGACGATGGGGTCGCCAATTCCCTACGCCGTTGTTGGCTGATTGCAACCAGCATAAGCCGGCCGGACGATGGGGTCGCCAATTCCCTACGCCGAAACAGAAAAGATGACAAACCTTATCCTCCTGCATTGATCTTAGTTCAACGAAATGCGATACTACATCTTCTAGAGTGCTTTCAATAAAACTCTAACAATGACAAAACCTATGCTCCTATACAGATTTAACATCGAATGAATGGACTAAAGCATCTCATTGAGTCCTCCATATAAAGAGCAGGAACGGCAAAATGAGTATTATTTCATTGATGTCAGATCAACGAATTGGACTAGTACATCTTCTATAGTCCTCCCATTTAAACTCTAACAAAAAAAAAATATTCTTCTGTACTGAATTCACAGAATATATGGACTAGAACACCTTAGTAAGTCCTCCAAACAAACAGAAATAATGATAAAATGTGTCCTCCTGCATTGATCTTACTTTAACGAAATGAACCAGTACATCTAAGGAGTCCTCCAAATAAACAGCAGAAATGACATAATGTTTCCTCTTGCATTGATCTTACTTCAACGAAATGGACTATTACATCTTTAAGAGTCCTCCCATTTATATTCTAACGATTACAAAACCCATCCTCCTCTACTAATTTCACATCGAATTTATAGATGGACTAGAACACTTTAATGAGGACACCAAGTAAACAGTAGCAATGGCAAAATGTGTCTTCTACCTTAGATCTTAACTCAACGAAATGGACTAGTACATCATCTAGAGTCCTACCGCTTAAACTCTAACAATCATCAAACCTAACCTCCTGTACTGATTTCACATTGAATTTATGGTCTAGAACATCTTAGTGAATCCTCCAAATATACAGCAGCAATGACAAACTGTCTTTCGGGATTGATCTCATTTCAACAAAATGGACAGGTACATCTTCTATAGTCCTTCCATTTAAACTCTAACAATAACAAAACCTATTCTTCTGTACTGATTTCACATCGCATTTATGGACTAGAACACCTCAATATGTCCTCCAAATAAACAGAAACAAAGACATTATGTGCAGTATTTCATTGATCTTACTTCAGCGCAATGGACTAATACATCTTCTAGACTATAGAGTCCTTCCATTTATACTCTTTCAGTGGGAAAACCAACTGTGTTGAATTCACTTTCGAATTTGTGAACAAGAACACCTTAACGAGTCCTCCAAATAAACAGGAAATATGAAAACTATATCCTTCTGCATTGATTTTACTTCAACAAAATGGACTAGTAAAACTTCTGGAGTGCTTTCATTAAAACTCTATCAATGACAAAACCTATCCTACTCTAACAATGACTACACATATTCTCCTATACAGACTTCACATCTAATTTATGGACTAGAGCACCTTGATGAGTCCTCCAAATAAACAGCAGCAATAACGAAATGTGTCCTCCGGTGTTGATCATACTTCAACGAAATGCACTAATACAGATTTAGGAATCGTTGCATTCAAACCATAATAATGGAAAAACCTTTCTTCCTCTACTGATTTCACGTTGAATTTATGGACAAGAACAGCTTAATGAATCCTCAAAATAAACAGCAGCGATGACAACATGTGTCCTTCTGCATTGATCTTCCTTCCACGGAATGGACTTGTACATCTTCTAGAGTCCTTAAAACAGCTTAATGAGTCCACCAACTAAACAGGAACAATGGCAAAATGTGTCATCTTGATTGATCTTACTTCAGTGAAACATATTAGATATTCTTTTAGAGTGCTTTCATTAAAACAGGAACAATGACAAAATCAATGCTCCTATACATATAATTTTTAAGCTTGAAAACCCTAAGGAGTCCTCCAAATAAACATCAGCAACGACATAATGTGTCATCTTGCATTGATCTTACTTCAACGAAATAGACAATTACGTCATTGAAGTCCTCCCATTTTTACTCTAACGATTACAAAACTATACCCTCTACTAATTTCACATTAAAATTATGGATGGACTAGAACAATAAATGAGAGCACCAAGTAAACAGCAGCAATGGCAAAACGTGTCTTCTAACTTAGATCTTAATTCAACGAAATGGACATCATCTATAGTCCTTCCATTTAAACCCTAACAATAACAAAACCTATTCTTCTGTACTGATTTCACATCGCATTTATTGACTAGATCATCTCAATATGTCCTCCAAATAAACAAGAACAATGACATTATGTGCAGAACTTCAATGATCTTACTTCAAAGAAATGGACTAGTACATCTTCCAGAGTCCTTCCATTTAAACTCTTACAGTGGGAAAACCACCTGTGTTGAATTCACTTTCGAATTTTTGAACAAGAAGGCCTTAACAAGTTCACCAAATAAAAAGGAAATATGACAAACTATATAATCTTGCATTGATTTTACTTCAACAAAATGGACTAGTAAAACTTCTGAAGTGCTTGCCTTCATTAAAACTGTAACAATGACAAAACCTATCCTCCTGTACTGATTTAATATCGAATTTATGGTCTAGAACACCATAATGAGTTCTCCAAATAAACAGCAGTGATGGCAAAATGTATCATTCTGCATTCAAGCCACTTCAACCAAATATAACAGTACATCTTCAAAAGTCCTTGCCTTTAAAATCTAACAATTACAAAACTTATTCTCCTGTAATGATTTAACGTCGAATTTATGGACTACAACTCCTTGATGTGTCCTCCAAGTAAACAGCAGCAAAGATAAAAAATTGTATCATTCTGCATTGATACTACCTCAACGAACCGGTCCAGCACGTCTGCTCGAGTCCCTCCATTTAAACTCTAACAATGAGAAAACCTATTCCCCTGTACTGATTTCATATCGAATTTATGAACTACGAACACCTTAATGAGTGCAGCAAGTAAACAGCAGCAACGAGAAAATCTATGCTCCTGCATTGATCTCACTCCAACGAAATAGACCAGTACATATTGGAGAGTCATTCCATTTAAACTCTAACAATGGCAAAATCTATCCTCTTGTACTGATTTTACATCGAATTTATGGACTAGAACACCTCAATATGTCCTCCAAATAAACAGGAACAATCGCATAATGTGCCCTCCTTCATTGATCTTACTTCAACGAAATGGACTAGTACATCTTCAAGAGTGCTTCCATTTATACTCTTAGAATGGCAAAATCTTTCCACCTGTGCTGAAGTCAGTTCGAATTTATGGACAAGAACACCTTAACGAGTCCTCGAAATAAACAGGTACAATTAAAATCTATATCCTCTTGCATTGATCTTACTTCAACGAAATGGATTACTACATCTTCTGGAGTTTTTTGATTAAAACTTCCACAATGACAAAACCTATGTTCCTAAACATATTTCACATCGAATTTACGAACTAGAACACCTTAATGAGTCCACCAAATAAATAACAGAAATTACAAAATGTGTCATCCTGCATTGATTTTACTTCAACAAAATAGACTAGTAAAACTTCTAGAGTGCTTTCATTAAAACTTTAACAATAACAAATCTATCCTCCTTTACTTATTTCACATCGGATATTGACTAGAATATCTTAATGATTCCTCCAAATAAACAGAAGTACTGATAAATGTGTCCTTCCACATTAATCCTATTTCAACAAAATGAACCAGGACAACTTATAGAGTCCTTCCACTTAAATTGTAACAATGACAAATCCTATCCTCCTGTACTGTTTTCACTTCGCATTTTTATGGACTGAAATACCTCATTGATTTCCCCAAATAGACAACAGCAAATTTGTATTCCTGAATTGATGTTACTTCAACCTCAACAACTAATAAATCTTTAGGAGTGTTTTCATTAAAACTCTAACAATATAAAACCTATCCTCCTGTACTAATTTCACTTCGAATTTATGGAAAAGAACACCTAAATGAGTCCTCCAAATAAACGGTAGCGATGACGGAATGAGTCCTCTTTCATTGATCTTGTTTCAAAGAAACGGTCTAATACATCTTCTTGAGTCCTTGAATTTAAAATCTAAGAATGACAAAACTTACCCTCCTATACAAATTTCACATCGAATTTATGGACTTGAACATCTTTATGAGTGCACCAAATAAACTGCAGCAATGACAAAATGTATCCTCCTGCATTTATCATAATTCAACAAAATGGACCAGTACATCATCAAGAGTCCTAAAATTTCAACTCTAACAATGACAAAACTTATCCTCCTGTTGTGATTTCTCGTCCGATTTATGAAGTAGAACACCTCATTGAATCCTCCAATTAAACAGCACCAATGACAAAATACAACCTCCTGTATTGATACTACTTCAACGAAACAGACTAATATATCTTCTACAGTGCTTTGATTAAAACTCCAACAATGACAAAACCTATTCTACTGAACTGATTTTACATCGAATTTACAAACTAGAACAGCTTAATGAGTGTTCCATATAAACTGAAGCAGTGACAAAAAATGTCCACTACATTGATGTTACTTCAATGAAATGGACTAGTACACCTTCTATACTGCCTTCATTCAAACTCGAACTATGACAGAACTTATTTTCATGTTCTAATTTCACATAGAATTTATGGACAAGAACACCTTAATGAATTCTCCAAATAAACAGCAGCAATGTCAAAATGAGTTTTCTTGCATTGATCATATTTCAACGAAATGGACTAGTCTTTCCATTTAAACTTCAACAATAACAACAATTTATACTCCTGTATTGATTTCACATCGGATCTTTGGACTATAACATTTCATGGAATCCACCAAATAATTAGCAGTTTGAACCACATGGAATTGTACATTTTCTAGAGTGCTTTCATTAAAACTCTAACAATGACAAAACCTACCCTCCTATTTAGATTTCACATCAAATTTATGGGCCAGAAAAACTGAATGAGTCCACCAAATATTCAACAGCAATGACAAAATGAGTCTTCTTGCATTGATTATATTTCAACGAAATTGACTAGTACATCTTCTATAGTTTTTCCTAATAAACTTTAACAATGAAAAAACTATACTCCTGTTCAGATTTCACATCGAATTAATAGAATAGAACACCTCAATCAGTCTTCCAAATAAAAAGCGGCAATAGCCAACTATTTCATATTGCATTAATACTACTTCAACCAAATAGACTTGTATATCTCCAAAAGTCCCTGAATTTAGAATCTAACAAAGAAAAACATATATTTCTGTACCAATTTCCCATCGATTTTATGGATTAGAAACTCTGAATGAATCCTGGAAATTAACAGCAGCAATAATAAAATGAGTCTTCTTGCATTGATCTTACTTCAACGAAATGGACTATTTCATCTCTTAGAGTCTTGCCATTTAAACTCTAATAATGACGAAACACATCACCCAGTACTGATTTAACATAAAAATTTATGGATTAGAACACTTTAATGAGTCCTCAATTAAACAGAAGCAATGACAAAATGTAACTTCTTGCATTGATTCTACTTCAACCAAATAGAATAGTACATCTTCCAAACTCCTTGAATTTAAACTCTATCAATTACAAAAGCTAGTAATGATTTGACGGCGAATTTATGGACTACAACACATTGACGAGTCCGACAAATAAACAGCAGCTACAATAAAATATGTCCCTCTGCATTGACGTTACTTGAACGCAACGGTGTAACACATCTTCTCTAGTCCTCCCATCTAAACTCTAACAATGACAAATCCTATCCTCTTCTGCAGATTTCATATCGAATTTATGGACTAGAACACCTTAATATACTTCCAAATAAACAGCAGCAATGACATAAGGTGTTAACATGTATAGACCTTACTTCAACGAAATGGACTAGCTCATTTTCTAGAGTTCTTCCATTTAAGCTTTTAACAGTGATAAAACCTATCAACCTGTACTGATTTCACATCGATTTTTTGTACAAGAACACCTTAACCCGTGCACCAATACAACCGCAACAATGACAAAATGTATGCTCGTGCATTGATCTTACTTCAACGAAATGGACTAGTACATCATCAAGAGCTCTCCATTTAAATTCTAATAAAGACAAAACTTATATTTTTGTACTGTTTTCACTTCGGATTTGTGGACTAGAACACCTCATTGAATCTTCCAAATAAATAACAGCAATGACATATTGTATCCTCCTCCATTGAACCTACTTCAGCCAAATTTACTATTACGTCTTCTGGACTCCTTCCATTTAAACAATCACAAAACTTATCTTCCTGTACTGATTTCGTATCGAATTGATGGACTAGAACACCTTAATGAATCCTGAAAATATACAGGGACAATGACAAAAATGTATCCTCCAGTACTCATTTTACTTCATTCAAATGGACTACTACATCTTCTATGGTGCTTACAATAAAACTAACAAAGAAAGAATCTAACCTTTAGTGAATTCACATCGAATTTATGGATTAGAATACCTTAATAGTCCTCCAAATAAACACCATCGATGACAAAATGCATTCATCTTATTTCAACCAAATGAACTAGTACATCTTAAAAATTCCTTGCATTTAAATTATAACAATAACAAAACCTATCTTTCTATACTGACTTCAAGTCGAATTACAGGACCAAAGCTCCTTGATGAGTACTTCTAATAAACCGTACCAATTACAAAATGTGTCCCCCTGCATTAATCCTACTTCAACGAAATGGACTAGTACAACTTCTAGAATGCTTTAATTAAAACTCTAACAACGAAAAAAACCTATGATCCTATACAGATTTCACGTCGAATGTATGGACTAGAAAACCCTAATGAGTCTTCCCAATAAACAGCATCTATGACAAACTGTGCCTTCCTGCATTGATCTTACTTAAACGAAATGGTCTAATAGATCTTCTCGGGTCCTTCCACTTAATATCTAGCAATGAAAAATCTATAATACTATACAAATCTAATAACGAATTTGTCGACTAGAACAGCTTAATAAGCGCACCAAATAAACAGCAGTAATGATAAAATGCGTCCTTCAGCATTCATCTTACTTCGACCAAACGGTCTAGTACAGCTTCTAGAGTCCTTCCATTTAAACTCTAAATATGACAAGACCTATTCTCCTGTATTAATTTTACATCGAGTTTATTGACTAGAACACCTTAAAAGTCATCCAAATAAACACCAGCAATGAGAAAACGTGTTTTCTTGCATTGATCTAATTCCAACAAAATGAAGTACTACATCTTTAAATGTCATCTCATTTAATATTTAACAATGACAAAACTTATCTTGTACTGATTTCACATAGAATTTATGGATGGACTAGAACACCTTAATGAGGACACCAAATAAACTGCAGCAATGGCAAAATGTTTCATCTTGCTTTGATTTTACTTTAACGAAATGGACTAGTACATCTTCTAGAGTTCTACCATTTAAACCCTATCAATGACAAAAACAATCCTCCTGTACTGATTTCAAATTGAATTTATGGACTAGAACACTTTAGTGACAAATCCATATAAACAGCAGCAATGACAAAATATCTCCTCCGGCATAGATCTTACTTTAACGAAATGGACTATTACATCTTCTATACTAATTCCATTTAAACTCTAACAATGACCAAACATATCCTCCTGTACTGATTTCACATCGAAATTATGGATTAAAACATTTTAATGAGTCCACGAAATAAACACCAGCGATGACAAACTGTATCCTCCTGCATTGATCAAACTTCAACAAAATAAACTAGTATACCTTCTATAGTGAATTCATTTAAACTCTAACAGTGACAAACTGTATCTTTCTGTACTGATTTCACATCGAATTTATGGACCAGAAGACCTGAATGAATCCTCTAAATAAACAGCAGAAATTATAAAATGGGTCTTCTTGAATTGATCTTACTTCTACGAAATGGACTAGTTCATATTCTATAGTCCATCCATTTAAACCCTAAGAATAAAAAACCCTTAACTCCTATACTTATTTCACATCAAATTGGTGGAATAGAACACCTCAATGAGTCCAACAATTAATCGCACCTCAACGAAATGGACTAGTAAATTTTCTATAGTCCTCCCAATTAAACTCTAACAATGACAAAACCTATCCTCCTGAACTGCATATAAATCCAATTTGTGGACAAGGACACTTTATTGAAACCTGAAAATAAACATGAAATATGAAAAAATGTGTCCTCCTGCATTGATCTTACTTCAACCAAATGGAACAGTACATCTTCCAGAGTGTTTTAATTAACAATTACAAAATCTATGCTCCTATACATATTTCACATAGAATGTATAGGCCAGAAAATCCTAATGAGTGCTCCAAATAACACCTTAGTGAGAACTCCAAAATAAACAGGAACAATGACAAATTGTGTCCTCTTGCATTGGTCTCAATTCAACGAAATGTACTGGTACATCTTCTAGAGTGCTTTCATTAAAAATCTAGCAATGACAAAACGTATCCTCTTGCCCTGATTTCGCATCTAATTTATGGAATAGAACATCTTAATCAGTTCTTCAAATAAACAGCAGCAATGATAAAATGTATCCTCCTGAATTGAACCTACTTCGAGCAAATGGAATAGTACATCTTCAAGTGTTCTTGCATTTAAACTCTATCAATTACATAGGCTATCCTCTTGTAATGATTTCACGTCGAACTTATGGACTACAACACATTGATGAGTCCACCAAATAAACAGCAATGATAAAGTGCGTCCTTCTGAATTAACCTCACTTCAACACAACGGTCTAGTAAATCTTCTAAAGTCCCTCCGTTTAAAAGCTAACAATGACAAATCGCAACCTTTTTTAAAGATTTCACATCGAATTTATTGACTTAAACACCTTAATGTGCCTCCAAATAAACAGCAGCAATCACAAAATGTGTTCTTCTGTACTGATCTTGCTTCCATGAAATTGACTAGTGCATCATCAAGAGTCCTTCCAATTAAATTCTAACGATGACAAAACTTATCTTCCGGAACTGTCTTCACATCGGATTTATGGACTAGAACACCTGATTGAATCCTCCAAATAAATAGCAACAATGACAAATTGTGTCAAACTGCATTGATCTTACTTCATCAAGATGGACCAGTACATCTTTTTAAACTCCTTTCATTAAAACTCTAACAATGACAAAAAAACTATCCACCTCTACTGATTTCAACTCGAATTTATGGACTATAACATCCAAACAGTCCGCAAATAGACAGCGACATTGATAAAAATGCGTCCCCCTCCATTGTCCTTACTTGAACGAAACGGTAAAGTACATCCTCTAGAGCATCTTCAGATAAACTCTAACAATGACAAAAACAATCCTCTGGTACTGATTTTACATCGAATTTATGTTCTAGAACACCCTAATGAGTCATCCAAAAACAGGAACAATGACATAATTCGTCCTTCTGTATTGATATTACTTCAACTAAACGGTCTAGTACATCTTCTGAGTCCATCTATTTAAACTCTAAATATGGCAAAGCCTATTCTCCTGCATTATTTATACATCGAATTTGTGGACTAAAACACCTTAAAGTCTCATCCAAATAACATCAGCAACGACAAAATGTGATCTCTTGTATTGATCTAACTTCAACGAAATGGTCTATTACATCCTTTAGAGTCATCCAATTTAAACTCTATCAATTACAAAACCAATCCTCCTGTACTGATAATACATCGAATTTGTTTACTAGAACACTTTAGTGATTCCTCCATATAAATATCAAGAATGACAAAATATGTCCTAAGGTATTGATCTTACTTCAACGAAATGGACTATTACATCTAGAGTCCTTCCATTTAAACTCTAACAATGACAAAACTTATACTCGTGTACTGAATTCACATCTAATTTATGGCTAGAACATCTTCATTAGTCCTCTAAAAGAACAGGAACAATGACAAAATCTGTACTGCTGCATTGATCTTAATTCACCGAAATCGACTTGTACACCTTCTATACTGCATTCATTTAAACTCTGACAATGACAAAACTTATCTTTCTGTACTGCTTTCACATACAATTTATGGAATAGAACACCTTAATGTGTCCTCCAAATAAACAGCAGCATTTACAAAATGTAATCTCTTGTATTGATCTTGCATCAACGAAATGGACTACTACATCTTCTATAGTCCTTCCATTTAAACCCTAACAATGTAACAAGCTTGGTAAGCCAATCATGTTACTCACATAAAGAATGTAATATATGCTAATTTTTTGAAAAATATTTTTTTTGTTATATTTTAGGTTGTAGGTACTGATCTGGCCTGATCTATATTTAGTGTACATAAAAATTGGTTGTAAATTGATATGTGTGCATGTATCCTTCTATTGATTATTGCCATTTACATGTTTGTTAATTTTCTGTCTTATGTTTTGTACTTGTATTTTTATTCCATGTATTTCATATGTTTTATATTATTTTAGCTTTAGTTTAAAAAACGAGGGAAGTTGGTTGTTGTGTACTGAACTCGGGAGCGCGGTGAGAAAGTGTGGGAAGCTTCAGTCAATCCGAGACGATTTTTAGGTAGATTTCGAAGAAAATATACCTATTGAGATCGGTACGATATGAAAGTGTATATTTATATATATATATATATA